>JASDQU010739393.1:57069-69298 GCA_032191745.1 Picea mariana | reverse complement strand
CTAAACTCCTAAAAATATTGGCTAACTAGGGCGCACCTCTTCTTCGGATCAGATCTGCTAATTTTTTAAGTTGAGAAATTAGGGTTTCCTCATAAAACCCTAGGTTTGCAATGCCAGTTCCTTCATGCCAGTCGCAGCACCAGTTGCAGTGCCAACACTAGTTGCAGTACCAGTTGCAATGAAATTTCATGTGAAGTATTGGAACTAACTTTTGGTTGTCCTAGTGCGACTTCAGATTGCCATTTGGAGCACCTTGAAATTTTTGGGTTCGTCATTGCTTGTCACTGTTGTCAGATGGTGCCGCTGTTGCCGGAGGTATGTACTTGTATATGTTTAAACTGTATCATTATCTTAATGGTATTTGCAGGAGAAGGGATCTTTTGTCCAAACAAACAATCGTAGATCCAACACATTTAGAGGAACAACGCACTCCAGGTTTGATTATTTTGATATGCCTCTAGTTGTTATGACATTATTGTGATCTTATGAACATCTAGTTGTATTTTGATCTATTGAAGTTATGATTATCACACTAACCTCTGTTCAAAGTTAAAGTTATGAACTAACTCTAGTCAAAGCATTAGATTGATTAAGGTTGATATTTTCGAGTTTACTTGCATTATATTCCGTAACTAAGATTTATGTCAAGAAAGAATATTGTTTTAAGTACATGGGACATGTTGGAGAGAATATTTTTCATCTTGAGTGAAGGTGACTCGGAAGATAAACAACAACACTCATTCTTGAAGATAAGACTCCAGGTTCCAGGTTTGATTGATTAAATTAATAAGTTTCCAATTGCACATATCAAGTTTAATAATTGCTACATTACTAGTTGTGACAACAATCCTTGAAAGGTTATATTACTGCTAGATACAATTAATACTTGGAAACATGTGAGTACTATTGATATAAATGTTAATTGTACTTGGTCACAAGATGAACTAACATCTCCTTTAGGAGATACTTCTTGTTTTTCTTCCAGGTATGTCACCTTGGTAATAATATGATGATTACCATGAGATTGTCTTTTATTCTTGTTGACACAGATATGTTTTTATGAAAATGCTATTATACTTTTTGCGCTTGTTACTCTGGTCTCGTGCAGGTTATTTTATAAATTCCATGGAAGTTACCATGGAGGAATGATTGATCACAACACTAGAAGAGGGTTGTTCCTATTGCTTATTATTGTATTTTTATTTTGGCTCTTGTTCTAGGCAGGTCACAAGCAATAGCTCTGAGAAGGAGCTACTCTGATTATTGTTCTCGTTCTTGTTTTTATTATTATAAGAGTATTATTCTTGTCCATTGTTTTCCCTTTGTTGTCTTTGTTCTGGGCAGGCCACAGGTGATAACTCTGAGGGAAGCTATAGTGACGGTTGCAGGAGACAACATATTAGATGGTCTTTGTTTGATACATGGAGAAGACTATCTAGATAAGAAGTTGTATACATGACTGTATACATCCATGTACCAAAGAAGAAGAAGACGAAGAAGGGTACTTTTGCGAGATACATAGTATCTCATATGAAGATTGATTATAAGGAGCAGACGACTCCAAAGGTGACCGAACAAATCCCTCTAGTGTAGTGGATCACTCTTCATATCATTAGGAAGATTTAGTAGATCCAGAAGGGCCTACCCAAAATCGTTGCAGTAACCAAGAAGAGACTAGTGTGGTCCCATGAAACTTTGTAGGATGCAACATTGATGAGCCATATCATGAGGAGCAGATGGTTCTATCAGTGGTGAGGTAGGCGACCCCATTGAGTACCAACTCAGAAGGAGCTAGTGTTCAGAGGGAGTCAACCCTCACGATCCAGTAGGGAGGAGCAGCCTCTCCAGGACCATTCACATGAGACTTTATAGGAAATCATCACACAGAGGGAGCATATGGCTTCGAAGATTATACAGACTCAAAAGGAGTCAAGCTTCAGAGGGAGAATGGAGACTCATAGACTTTCCCATTCATATGGAAGAGAGAGACGTCGTCTAGAACTGACAGACAAGCACCATGGGTTGAGAAGGCTATATCGAAGCTTCAGAGGCTTTGAGGAGATATGAGATCTTATGGGAAGATTCCCTTTCTTCAGTAAACTTTGCTACAGAGATCGAGGAGGAAGCCAGTTAGAAGTAATAGGATATATATCTTCTCCTTGGTTCCTAGACTAGAAGGGAAGTTAGTGGTGACTTCCAAGTTGATCTACAAGATCAAGCATGTTGCAGATAAATAGCTTAGAGATGTACAAATCCCGATTTGTGTCCAGAGGATTCTCCCAACAAGAGGGAGAATACTATGACGAGACACTTGCTCCAATATATTTCTACCGACGAATAGGTAGTAGATATGTTAACCAAGCCTCTTTCAGAGACAAGCTTGGAGTGGTCCAACTGTTTTTCTCCAGTAGTGAGAATTGATGTATTCCCCAATAGCGGGAAGTGATGTGATCCCCAGTAGTGGGAGCTACTCCAGCGTAGGCTAGTATGCTACCCCATCGCAGGGTGGTACTCCAACGCGGGCTGGTATGCTACCCTAGTGCATGATGGTACTCCAACACAGGCTGGCGTATTACCCCAACAAAGGTTGGTATGCTACTCCAACGCATGATGATATGTTACCCCATCACAGTTTGGTATGCTACTCCAACGCAGGCTAGTATATTACCTCAGCGCAAGTTGGCATGCTAGTCCAACAAAGGATGGTATGCTACTCCAGTGAACGTGCAAAACTTCTTATGATGGCTAATGTGCAGTTATGATGGTGATACTTGTTACATGATATGTTTGATCATATGATAGCATGTGGGGCTATGGTGATGCTACTTGTAGACTAGTCTGCAAGACCATGTGAGTCTTTCCCATGCCATGTGAGATGGATGGATGTGTTTGAGACCACTACATAAAAAACATCTTAGTTAATACCTCCCTAGCTAAGAGGGAGTGTTGATTTTTTGGTAGTTGTGGGAGGTATTAACCTCCACGTGTAACTTACGACTTAGAATATAATATTTCAGAAGCAAGTGAACCATTAAACAGATGTGTGGAAACCATAGAAGACAAATCGTCCTAGCAGAATAAATAATATTAGAATATTATCTTCCAGAAATACAAGTCGGCTCCATAGGAAAAAGATAAACAAAAAATATAATTACCAGAAAGTCAGGTCGACCCAGCCAGAAAAGTCACTGGACATATTAATATAAATAGAGGACGGTTTAACTCATTTGTACACCCAGTCGGAGCGCAAGTCTTGTGGAAAGATGCAATTACAGCTGCAAGGAGGAATAAGAGTGCATGGTCATCTCTTGGTCTTGGTCTCTCTCTTGGTGATTCTCTTGGTGACATTCTTGGTGATATTCTTGGTAAGTATGACGCAAGTCTGAGAGAGTAGTGCAATTGCAGTTGTTGCAGTTGTGTATGGTACTTGTTTTGTGGATATGGATACTCTCTCTCTTGTGCACTACCCTTGGAGAAGGAGTTCTCTACTTGTCTTGAATTGTTGTTGCAGTTAGCAGCTAGGGTTTATTTGTTGGTTTTGGAATAGGTTTGCCAAAATTATTCTAAGTAAAGGTTAGTGTGCTCTAAGGTTGCATATGTGAATGCCTATGGTTGGATGACAATGATGTGACATTGTCTATGGTTAAACGAGCATACCAAAATTTCAACACGTTGAGAAATACGAATTTGGCATGATTTTCTAGACAAAAAATAAGGGGGACTATTGGGTTCCTGTAAATTATCTTTTGTTGCCATATTCATTGTTGTAGCTTGTAATTTCTTCCTGACACAAAAATAAAATCTCTCTCGGTGGGTTTCCCCAAGTTGGGGCTTTCCCTTGCTGATTGCCAAAATTTCTAGGTGTTTACATGGCTTTGTGACTGTTGTTCATTGTTATATTCCGCTGCAAATTTTGCTTAGTAATGTGTGTTTCAACTTATGAAGTATAGTTGTGATGTGGGTTGTTTTCATTTAAGACTGAAATCAATTTTTTCCAAGTGTGTGACATTAGCTCTATGTTAGTGTTCTTATGTCACTGATTTTCTACATATTACAATACCGAACAATATTAGTCACTTCAAGGAATTAATTACAATTGTATAATTTTATTAATTGCAAAACTAGTTGTCTATACGACCAATCAACCACCTATTTTGACCATACAACCATCAATTAATTCTGCACAACAAAAGTAAAAAAAAAATAAAAGTTTGTACATTCAAATCGATTAGTCTGTACATCATCGTTGCAATTACAGTTTAGTACAGAAAAATTTTGTACAGTGGTGATTATAAAGTCATGAAATTTTTTTTACCAGCCGTCATTTTGTCTACCATACAACATTTTTTTTGTAAGTTCAATGTCTAATCTATTAAAATACAGTTAAAAAATACAGAGATTGTCCCTAAGAGTGGACAAAATTGGGCCTGCCCTTAGTGGGAAACCAGGCTAGAATTTTGCCTACCCTTAATGAGAAACCAGGCATACCCAAAAAACGTAGTTTTAGTTGTCTGTGTCTTTTGCCGAAAACCAGTAAAGCTTGAAAACGGTTAAAAAACCTGAAAAGTGGTGCAGAGACCTGAACATCAAGAATGGTGGCCATCCATAGGAGTTTCTTCGATGACTGGACAACCACCAAAGTCATTGTCACTGTCGTTGGCTGAGTTGGAGCTTTCCGAGCACAAGTGCTTGACCGATAGGCATGTTGTTTTGATGTCGGGAACCTTCAGCGAGTTGTGCATGCCTGGAGAAGTTAGCGTGATTTTCATGCTAGGAACCACCACTTTCACCGAGTTGTGTGTGCCTAGAGTCGTCAACGTGCCACTCATGCCTGGAGGAGTCGCCTTAGCACTGATGTTGGGAGTCTCTAGAGGCGTCGAGGAGGTGGGATGGGCCGCAGAGGGAGGAAGACAAGTGTTGGGGGAGGCCGGAGTAGAGGGAGGAGGGCGAGTTGTGGGGGAGTGAGGTGAGTGATTTGAGCTAGAGGGGCTAGGAACTGTTATAAGAAAAATCTTTCCATTGGGATAGATCCAACCTATCTAGCAGTGAAGCCAATTACAACCTCTTTGATAGCTCGACACGAGGCATAGACTACATGCACCTTAGATGGTCCTTCGCCTGAGGTGGTAATGAAGGGGAAAAATGAGAGGTGAAAGACTTATGATAAATCTTTCTTAGGACCACCTACCCTGGGTGTTGTCCTCCCTCAGCTTCCTGGATGGCCAAAATGGCCTAAGGGGTGAAAATTATGAACAATGGGATGAAAATAAACTCGCTGATTTTTAGGACAACAAACTAAATAAAGCAAACAACGAGCTGTTAGCTCCCTTAAAGCCTTGGAAAATGGCCCAGAATGGGTTCCTGGGGTAAAACGAGGTCCTAGACAATAGACCAGTGGATGCCTCAAGTGAAAAAGTGAAAAAGTGAAAAAATAAGGGTGAAACATGAGTTTAAAAACTATAGCCAAGTCTTTTTAGATGGTTGTAAATTGTGAACAACAAGCTATTCAAATCTTTTAAGGTAGGGAAACAAGCCCAAAATGGCTTGGTACCCCCCGGGGTGAACTAGGAAGTGATCCCAGAAGATTGTCAAATCAAAAGGGGGATGTAAATGAAAATGGATAGCCTTTTTTTAAGTTGTTACAACTATGTTTGGGCGAATATTTACTGTTGCAATTTATGTTCGTGGATGAAGGGTGGACTGACAAAAGGATTGAATTTAAATCTATTTTATTAGTGAATTTTTAGTTATTAACACATGCCTTGGCCACCACACTGTTTTGAAAGTTATCCCGATCAGGCAAACATATCACGGAACTATGCCAACCAGTATAAGAATAGTAGTCTTAGAAGATCACGGTTGTTAGGTTGAAGAGTGCCCCATGCAGTTCAGAGAAGTAGGGATTAACCACTTCTCGTCACTAGCGTTTTTAGGCTCTTAAAGCCGCTTGGATGGAATAAGGATACATGCGAAAATGAAGAGGCCCAGGACCCCCCTAAAGGGAGTTTTAGCTGAGCTTACCCAAGCAGAGTAGTATTCCAACCAAGTTGATCTATTCAACTCCTTGACCGTGTGGTACTAAGGAAAGACCACTCAATTTATACTAATTAGACAACTTCTGAGGGGCTCCTGATGAAGACTTCCTGTATTTGACACTTAGTATTCTATGAAATTGAAATTGCTTGAAATAAAGGACCAGGCCATCCACATGGCGAGGTCATGTCTCACTTTCACAAGCGTGCCTCCTGATCAATAAATTGAAACCTATCTAAAACTTTATACAAAAACAAGTAAATAAATATGTGACATATATGTCACAGCTAAATAATATGTGTATGCTTATAGCTAAATAGTATAGGTTTTGTTTTGAGTGTGTATGGGGAGGACCACTGCTTTGTTTTCAAGTGTTTTGCGGTTTTTTGAGTGCTTTTAGCTTGTTGACTTTTGCATGGCCCCTTTAGGAGAAGCCACCTGTAGATTAGTGTATGAGAAAATATACAATGAAATATGACAAAATTAACTATTTACAAATAAACAATTATACCATTCAACCCAAAGGAATGGGTTGAGGCTCTTTGCGAGCGGCAAGGTTGTCATATGCATGAAAGCCCCAACTGATCCTTGTATGGGGATTGAAAGTTTACTTATTGGAATTCGAAATAGTGATGATTATTTACGAAAGTACAGATCATATTTTATAAACAGAAATGTACAAGTAAACTACTCAAACTATCTACACAAGAAAAACATATCAACATGGGTATATGTGCCAAAAATTATAGAATGAGTTCTAGTGAATTTAAGGTGAATATGAGAGTGATTGGGTGGATTTACCGATCATATTTGATGTTTTTTCTTCGATGTCCTACTGGCCCCTTCGCCTCAAACAGGGCTTTAGATGGTCCCCAACCACTTAGGAGAGGCATAGTGGGTGACCGGATTATATCATTTCAGGCAATGATTATACATGAAAAAACTGAAATAAATGAAACATAAATTTACACATGAAAGATAAATAACGGAACTAAGATGGTTGTCCGGAGGGGGGGAATTGACCAAAATAGTCAATTTTCTTGTTTGGGACAACAAGGTTAATAGCAAGAAAACATAACATAAATGTACATGCGAGAGATAAGGAAGCAAACAAGTATGAACAACAAGCTATGAGGATTATTTAAGCACTGTCCTAAGGGGCCCTAAGACTCCCAACCACTAAGACTGAAAACAACTGAATACTTCAGAAAATCTACACTAAAACACATCAAACAAGTTAAACAAAGTTGTTAGAAAATGAAAGCAAGTAAGTTAAACCCAAGAAAACAACAACAAACACCTAGCTAACCAATCCCTCCTGGAGATAGATAACATAACAATTATTTAATTCTATCCCTCAACCCTTAACCAACAAGTGACATGTCCAACAACTAAAATTTAACAACTATCACACACACAAAGAGCTTTGGAAAATTTCAGCAGAGATTTGTTACTATATTCATCGTCTATTTTTACAATGTCATCCATTTTATTTATAAAGGAGAGGTGAAGGCTTAGGGTTAGGTCACAAGATACTTGTCACTTTTGTAAAAGTGACAAGTGGACCAACCTTAAAGTGTTTTTGTTTTTTTACCAAAAAGTAAACTTATCCTAAAAAGGGAATCTTATCCAAAACAGATCAAATCAAATCTGATTTGACCTCTTAATTACAATGTATACATGCCAAAAGTAAATTATGCGAGACTAAACTATTACAAAAAGTCATTTTTTATAAAATGACAAAATTAGTATGCCACATCATCATTTGCCTTGGGATTTGTGCCATTCCAAAGACTTTTTGATTGATGTCATGTTTTCCATCTGTAGATCAGGTGATTTAGGACAGTTCCCGACCATCCATGCCTGTCGGATTCACCGAGATGAAGCCCCAAGGTGTGGGGAAATTGCAACGTTGCTTAGGAGGGCAAGGGGCCTTTGGGCTTTGGTCGTTGTATGTAAGTAAATTCCTGTTTTTCAGGCACTTTTCAGATCTGATTATACCGCCCCTTTGTTGCCTATAAGTTTCCCTGTGATCTGACCGAAGCATGGCTTCGATTTGGGCTTGTATTGGCAAAGGGACCGCTTGAGTCTGAAACCTGAGAGGCTTTCCCCCTATACCTAAAAAAAAAAAAAAAAAACCAATTTTTTCTTATTCCTATGTTGTAGCTTTATTTTATACCTTTCCTTTGCCTTTCGTTTGGCACAAATCTGACTCCGAATGAGCAAGATACAGCCCTAGAAAGGTACGCGGGAAGGAGTTGGTCAAGAGACTGATCAGGGAAAACTTTGAAATTGAGACAAAATTATGGGCTAGACACCAGAATTGATAGGCTGTTACAGGTTTGCATACCTATAGCTGAAATGAGTTTTCCTCATCCGACCCAATTTGGCCTTGGAGACCCCCAATTAGGCCTCCTTTCAGTGCGTGTTTTTTGGGCCAATAACGAGTCCTTGTCGCTCTAGGACGTGCCACTAAAAATTTGGGCTGAATTTGAGGAGGTGAATGCCATGGATGCATTATGGGTTTCGCCCCAGTGGTTTTGACTATTTACAGGCGAAAATACGCCTCTGTATGATGAAGCTATGCAATTAAATTGCAATTAAACAGTCCAGTAACCCTTAAGGGGGGGGGGGAATTAAAATTTTACTATATAGTTTATATATATATGAAAAATTTATTAAATTTTTTTAATTTTATTATTTTTTCTAATAATAATTTTATTTCTAATATATATATATATATATATATATATATTAAAACTAATAATAAAATTTAAAAATTAAACAACAAATTAAATAATTAAAAAAAAAACTATATAAAAAATTAAATTTAAATTAAATAAATTCAAACCCCCCTACCCTGACGCCCTTGGTCACCATATAACCAGCCCAGAACCCAAATGGAGCCTGTGAGGTTATGGTGGAGGGAGGAGGTGGCGTTGGGTGGAGGGGTCGTGGGGAAGGAGGTGTAGAGCATATGGAGGAGTGGGAGGAGGCGATGGTACGTGGAGGAGGGAGCAGGGATGTGGTATTGGAGAGATGAGTGCGCGGGGGTATGGAAAGAGGAGGCCACGCACGGGATGGAGGTGTTGGTGGAGGGTGTTGGGTGTGGAGGGAGGAGCGTGCAGGGGTATGGGAAGAGGAGAGGAGGGAGCAACGCACAGGGTGGAGGGAGAAGGGGAGATATGGAGGAGAGCGCGCACGTGGAGTAATGGAGGAGGAGGGGTTTTGCTGCGCGCGGGGTTTGAGGGAGGAGTTGCATGTTGTCGTCGTGTGCGTGAGGATGAGGGAGGAGTAAGGAGGAAGTGGGGAGCGGACTGGGAGAGAAGCGCACAGGGTGGAGGTCTAAAAGTGGTGGTGGCACCCTGGTGGTGGACGGGTGGTCGTCCGCCACCTAATAATTTTTGAGCAAAGTGGGTGTTTTCTATAGTTAGGAGAGGGAGGTCTTGGGTTCAAACCCCCGCTCCTCTTTTTTTATTTTTTTGTCAGTTTTTAGGTTTTTTCAACATAGGAAAGGGAGGGGGTTGAGGTTCAAATCCCAGGACCTGCAAATGGAAATGCATAGGCATGTAAATTCAGCAAAACTTAGAAATATTAATTCTCTAAAGGGGCTTGGAGGCTTGGGCCTGGTGCTCAAGAGGGGTTTGAATCCCTTCCTCTTTGAATTTTTGCACATGAATTTAAAAAAAAAATCACACCAGCCAGCAAAAGGAACCAACAACAAATCCCACAACTAAACCAACACTAAAACAACCATTGGAAAACAACAAACCAGGAGCCATGAAAGAAGAAAAATCTTGTCATTTTTAGGAAGAAAACAACACAGTCACCATTTGTTTGAATAACCAACAAGTTCTTTTTAATTGGCACTGATGGGGGGTTGCATGTACTCTGTGCTTGGGGATGGAGTATGGCCTGGCCTGCCATGGAAACCCTTCGTTGTTGTTGTCTGGAACCCCTCCTCTGCCATGGTTGCCTGAGTTGTAGAGCTCCCTCTCCCCTTGGCCACAATGACTTGAGGGGAGAGGGAGGGTTTTGTATTTTTTATTTTTTCAAAAAATAAAATTTCCAAATTTTGCATGAGGGAGGTTGCATGTCACTCCCTTGATTTCTCCAATTTTTTGATTTTTTATTATTTTTTTGAAAATTGTGCCAAGTCAAAGTTTGACTTTGACTTTGGCTTTTGACCATGACTTTGTTGACTTAGCCAAAAAAGTTGTCAAATGAGACAGGGTCGGAATTGGACGCAAAGCATGTCGTTGGAAAGGTTTTGATGATCCCGTAAAAAATATGAGGTCACCAATATGAAATAATTCCACCTCACCCCTCAATTTTGGCCCAGAACAGTTATTGCTTAAAGGCCTTGACTTGCTAGTGGGCTCACATGACACCCAATCTTACGAGAGGCGCCACATCGCCATACAATATCCAATCGAGGCAAATGAAGTACCATCAGAAAGGTATTGGCGAGTACTTCGATGAAGTGGCCATAGATTTGTGTGTTGGGGTCATTGATGGTTGTTTTATCTGTCATGAAACCCCGCTACGTGAGCTGGTTTCCCCCCTTTGCCCGAAATAATTGACAAACTTGTGACAGCTTTAATCGGACCATCCGAGGTCGGAATGAGGCAAATGAGGATTCGTTTGAAAGGTATATGAGTCCAATATAGCGTGGAATTTCTGAATCTCTGATTTAAAACTATTTAACAACAATTTTTTAACCACGAACCACTACAACCAATTTGGTGTCCAAAAGTGGTCATGAACTTGCGAAGGCTCGTTCTTACTAATCGAGGGTCGAAACCAAGCACAAGATATACCATTGGAAAGGTATCACACTGCCTTACACCATTTCTAGGTTTTATTTTCCTTTTAAACAAAAAATATGAACAAAATCATACTAGGAAGTCATAACTATTGGTTTTGGCCATTCGGGTGACGCTAACTTTGCGTCCTCCGTAGGGGGGTCATACAGACTCGGAATCGGGCCCATGATAGCTCGTTGGAAATATTGTCTTAATACATACAAGATGACATAATTTTATTTCAAAAAATGTGACTAGACTTCATTTTATTATTTGCGAAAGGACCTTGTCCCCACGGGACCCGCCTAGTGACAAGCGAAAGGTGCCAACAATAAAAAATTTGCAAACTGCGTGCTTAGCTCATCAAATATGAACTGAACAGTATTGACAATAGGTGTTATGATGTGGGAGGGTTTCAGAACTCAAAAATTACCTCGGGAAGTCCTTCCTGGGGGAAAAAACATGGTCCCATGACAAGCTGAGTAAGGTCGGGATGAGCATGTTTGGGTACCGTTTAAGATGTTGATTGACATAGTGATGATTATGATTGTTATATTGATTCCCATAAGGTGATAGTAGGGTAGGGAGAATCATGACTTTGGTATCCATTTGGCCTTACTATCTCTCAATTGATCCTGTAATCACTGACCCAACTGAATGCAACAACCCTGAACTGACATGGATTGTTGCCAACTCACTTGACCTTGTTACCTGATACTCTCTAGTGCATGACAAGTATTTACATACTCAGATAAAAAACCTCTAAATGAAACCAACTAATACTCTTTCAAGGGAAGAGGCCATAGTAACTATGATCCCTACCACTGTCTTTGACTGGGACCATAGCACATTCCTGAGTTTGTGGAGAAATGAAGGTGTTAAACACCATGTTGAGCCCAAAGCATATTTTTGGGTCAACAAGAACAAAGACACCAGGGAGACCGAGGAGGGCGTGGGCGAGGAGATTTTTGACCACCCAGTAGCTTTTTCGATGCTTGGAGGTGCAACGGGATGCTGGGAGGGAGCCATAGATCTTGTCTTCCTAGTCGTCCAACAACTTTCGTAAGGAGCCCAGAACTGAGCGATCAAAGCCATCCTAGTTGGCCAGGAAAGGCAAGTGAGGGGTTGTGGACGTTCATCTAGCACAACCACTTTGCCCCAGGGTGGGGGTGGCACACCAGCAAGGAGACATGAGCGAGCAATTGGGAAAACTAGGTGCAAAGAAAATCCACCACCTTGCACTGAGAGCAAAGAGACGTCATTTGTGAAGTGTTGAGAGCTTGTTTGCAAGGGAGGCAAGGTGAGAATGAGAGGAGTGATCACAGGTGGCCAAGAGAAGAGTGCAAGGATGGAGGGGGGTCATGTCCAACGCCATTAAGGTCATCTGACTA
>JASDQU010739393.1:24656-39114 GCA_032191745.1 Picea mariana | reverse complement strand
TCTATTTACGAAAAAAAAAAAAAAACATTCGAAGTTAAAGTCTAGATATATACTATTTATTCTATATTTATTCAAGGTTATAAAAACTACAATTCGAAAATGGAAGAAGGAAGATTTACTTATGAAGGTTGTCCAATCTTATGTTACATGTTTTCTACATTAAAAGGGCATACTCAAGGAAGAAACGTTAACGTCTTTATCATCTTGGACCATAATGAAAATTACATTAATATTGATTTGACAAATCAATTATTAATTCCAGAGCCGAATATAATTGAAAAAAAAATTATTTTTCAAATTAAGAAGTTACAAGGGACAATTGATGAATACGAGTATACATCTCAATTATATGTTACAACTATGTATAAAGAAGAATTTGACATCATTATTAGGTTATCCTGGTTTAAAAATTTAGGTATCTTCATCGTAAACATGGAGAAAAAGTTTGTGATGTTTCCCTATAAGAAGAAGATGATGACATTTCAAGACACTACTATGAGTTCAAAATCAATAATACCTTCATCATAAGAATTTAAAGATATCTCGAAGGTGATCCTTCAAGAAAATAAAAAGTCAATATCAAGGTTGAAAAAAGAATTTGACGAAGTTATCATGGTTAAAAGCAAAGAAATATATCGCTTAAAGGACCACAGTCAAAAACTACTTACACAGATCAAGAAGTCAAAGGATAGAAAACAATGCGAGCTCAAAACATGAACAAGAAAAGCACTCCTCCAGTGTTGTAGCCAAAAATGTGTCTCAAGTTGATCCCCTTCTCTTCAGATCCCAAGCTCCGATACCATGTCAATTTTCATTTACAACCTTATGTGACTAATTTTTAGATCTGAAAATTACTTCCTAGGGAGAAAACAGTAAAACCCTAGCTGTTATCGCTAAACAATTTTACATTGAAAATTTTTGACTGAAATTATATGTAGCGGAAACAACAAGATCAAAGATGAATCATCAATACACAAGAGACACAAACTTTGTGTTCTGTGACCTTGACAATTTCAGAAATTATGAGGGAAAAACAACCCTCCTAGCCAATACAATTTCACCAAAATATGAGGACAACCTTGTCCTCCAACAACAGAAAAAATCCTCAAAACCAAACTCAGCAAAATACCCGAAAATTCATCTGCCTGTGAATCCTCTGCAACTGCCACCTGTACACTTGTTTACGTCAACAGTACAGACCTGTTGTACCTGTCCAAGTCTCACCTGTGCAGATCGTACAACCCTCTCACACGTGTGACCTATCACACACGAGTGGTTGTACCTTTCTCCCACACATGTGGCCTTGCTCCTCCCTCTTTCTCACACATGTGACTAAAAATCAAAAGCCTTCCTTGGTCCAAAAAAAGGAAGAAAATTACCAAGAACCCTAGGCCAAATTGCCTCACAATTGCAGAATTTCCCTTGTTATAATTTCTAAGCTCCTAGCACAAGTGCACGCTCACTTATGCTAACTCCATTATGCCACAAAGATCAAATGTCACATTGACCTCTCTCCTTTACATACAAATCCAATGAGTGAGTTTATGTAGTGTCCCTTTCCGAATAGGAGCTCAAGAGAGGAGGGATTAGTAGTATAAACAACCTCACTAGACTATAGTCAGGGTCGTACAAGGGTAAACAAGGTTACTAGAGGTCACTTAAGTCGAGGGTGTTATAATTAAAAAGTGACAATGAGCTAAAAGTGACTAAAAGCACTTTTAAGCCAATTAGAGCTAAAATTGAGCAAGCGCCTAAGTGAGGGAGCTAAAAATGGGTCAACAATGAATTAGGGTTTCAGGAAGCTATAAGAGAAGGTAAAGTGACCTAGTTCATTATCATGAAGAATTCGACTTGATAGTTGAAGAGAGAGGCACATCTTAGGTTCAGGAAAACCTAGAGCTTTGTGGATTCCAGGAGGAAGACACCCAGAGGTTGATTTCAGTGTTGAAATACACACCCTAGTCACTGAGAAGATGATCCATATCTTCAATCATACTTCAACAATAGTTATCTAGTTTGTAGCAATGAGGGCGCACTTATCTAAGTAGAGGGTGTAGCTACTGAGCATCAATGAGGTTTGACTTGTCCCAGCTAGGGAGAATCCAAGGATTCCATTCAGACCTAATTGAGAGGAAGGAAGGGAGAAACCATTTCCTGGTTTCTCATCAGATTCTAACGGTAAAATCATCCATAGCACATCATTTACCCAGTGAGGGTGCAACTTGAGAGGAGGAACATTCAGGGTTCTATAGGATTCATCGGGCTAGATATGTGGAACCCCTTTTGACCCAGTACAAAGGGACCCAGGGCGCACATTTTGAGACCATTATCAGTTGATTCTGACAGAGGATTCTCTAGGGCGCATTTGCAACAATAGTTGGGGCGCATTTCCCCTGGGGGAATCCATCTGGGGTCCAGACAAATTAGCAGAGGGTTGATTGTCATTTCGTCAGTCACCAGGACCATGTGAGAGAGAATGACACATTGTTTGAGATAGTTTCTAGTCAAATCTGAGGTGTGTAGCCACGAGGGCGCACAATCCAGTCCCACAACAATTGTCGTGTGAGTTGTCGTAGCATGCAGAAAATCATCCAACTCATACCCCTATCGAGTAGCAGTCTTTTATTATCCGGGTATCATCCTTTTAAGTTTATTTATTTATTGTATTCTAGCTAAGATCCACTTAGATATAATCTAGCCGAGTGATTCTCTATTTCAGCTGCATACGACATTGCAACCAGCAAAAAACTCATAATTTATGATATACAATCTTTTGTGTCATTCTCTATTTGTATGCTTATCCACATGCTATTAAAACAACTTATTTATCTACACACACATGCAAAAAAACCAAGCGTGTTAGAACCATCAGCTTAAACGCATCCAGAAACCCCTAGTGTATAGATAAGACAGTAGACACAATAGAGTAGCAACTTTTCCTATATTAGCCGGATTTGGGATATTACAATTTAGGAACTCCTTCTAAACTCAACAATTAATTAGAATATTTTAATCATTTTCGCTGGTGTGGCACCCTCACACAATCCCACAAATCCCATTAACTTTCCCATGAGGCCCTACCCTTATTCCAAGGTCGATTTCACTAAAATGAAAGGCCAATCTGATGCCAACGAAAATTCCCACATGCTTGACACCTTGGCCTCTTGTGGGAATACCTCCCAATGCTACATTATCATCAACACAAACAAATAATAATGTTTGTACATTGAGCATTATTTTTTCCCCTACAATATAGTTTGGAATTACGAAAATGAATGTAAGATATGAAACTTGTAAACAAATGTAGGCTTGGGATGATTAATAAAAAACTATGTGTAATTTGTCTCTCACTTGTTATTAATAAAAATGAATGAACACATTTCACAAACTCTCTATGGAATGGCTTACATTTGTGAATATTCTAGATGTCCGTATTAGAAAAAACCTCAATTTATATTTCTCTTTATCTTCAGCCCACTATACTACACAAATAAATAATACCACTCATTAGTCTAACACCACTTTTGCTCCTACAATATGGTTTGGAATTACGAAAAATGGATGTAAGATATGAAAGCTATAAATAGATGTAAGAACTGGAAAATAATTCATTGTGATGTGTTGGGATGATTGATATAAAGGTATGTGGCATCCATGCCTCTCACTTGTTATTGATTTGGGCCAATTTAGTTGTGGCTAATTTATTTCCTCCATGGGATAAAACATAATATAAAATTTAGCAAAATTGAAAAAACATAACAAGATTTTGGGCCTAGTAGTAGCCATAGCACATACAGCTACATACAATGTTTGATAATCATTTCTATGTAAATAACCACACCTCAATTTTTCATGGAGATGATTTTCTTTGGTTATAGTCTAGTGGCTTATAATCCTTTCTTGAGAAGATTGGTCAAGTTATTTACAAACCATTAGTTCATCATTCCACTGGATTTGACGATAATATTAAAAAGATAATTCACCATACAATATTAGATTTCATTTGGTTATGTTCTTCCTCTCCTCTATTATTGTCATTAGAAACATAGTTATCGATTTGACAAGAACTGTGACCTCTGTTACCCTCCAAGGCTAGGGGTAACTAAGGAGATGTTTTCCCAAGGACCGCGGGTTGAAGACATGGAGTGCCAAGATCCAGATGAGAATATAGAGCCCCTCCTTTCACCACACATCACCATTGATCAATGATAACAGAGTCCACCACGCCAGCATGGCCCAGAAAGGGAAAAAGATATTGCTTCATGAGGTAACAAGTACAATCTCATGGTAAGTGTCATTTTAATAATTGAAGCATTTGAGCATGTTGCAAAGAGTCATTTCTTGATTATGAAAACGTTTTCTTGGAAATTATACCTTTTTCCTCATTTCACCTTTGTGGTTGACATGGTTTCCTAGTAAGTGGGTCTCCCTCAGGAAAAGGGTTGTTGCTAGGGGGTATCCTTGAAGGTTCTGCTAGGTCACCAAAATACCACCTTTCTACAAACCTTTTACTTCACTTTTATCCATATCCCGCTTTCTTGTAACCTTACATTAAGACTATATTCATGATCACATATGGGTTAGACTTATTATTTTCCAAATTATTTATTTTAGTGCTTTGAGTGAATTTATGATTAAATACTAGAAAAATAACATGGTTTCACTTATATATCAAAGTTGGATGAGTTCTATGATGTTTACAGGTGTATTTGAAGACTCCAACAAAGTCATATTTGAACACCAAGCCTCAAATTCGAATTTCCTCTTCAACCCCTTGAAGATTTGATGAAGATTTGGAGATTCACTCAAGCATCTTGGATGGAGAAGAATCATGGAAGAGATATTTGTAGAGATATTACTTGCTAGGTATTAGAACATGGTTGTAACCACATGAGACATTTGTGGATCTAGGAGAGATTTGTGGACTTGAATTCAATATTAGTTATCTTATTTTTTGTATAAATAGGAGTGTCTCCTCCATTCCAAGGGGAGGACTCCTGGAGCATGTGTCCAACTTATGATGAAATAGAATAAAGCTTATTTTCACATAAATTTCCATTCTCTAGTGTTAGATGTAGAATGCTTTAATTTAGTATATGATGTTGTGGAATAGTTTGTTACTTTTGTTCTTAGGAGAATTGAGCTCACTCCAACATAGATCATGGTAGCACTTTATTTCATTGTATATTACTTCTTTATTTTATGAAATCTCATTATAATATAATAGTTGTTTCTTATGAAAACAAGCTAATTGATAAGTTAAGCAAAGGACCAGGAGTGTCATCTACTACCTTTGATAGAAAAGGCCCTAACTCTTTCACAACTTCTCACTTAGTGTTGCATAAAAAAACATCATAGTTTCCTGCTTTCCTAGATTAATTTTCTTTTATGAAAGGGTGATTAAAACCCTCTTTTCAAATCCTTTAATTTCATATGTTGACAGAATATTGTTTTAAGGAGATTACATTCATTGTAGCATATTTCACCTTGCAACTTGATTTTCTACCAGTGGAACAATGACAACCTAGGATTGAAAGTGTTAAGATTTGATTGAATTTTATTTTATTAGAGTTAGCTGCATACTCATGCATATATTGTGCCATCATCATCACAAGCTTACGAGTATCCATGGTTGATAGTTTAATAGAAATCAATTTAAGCAATTAAATTGTCCAACATGTTCACCATACCTTTCCCGCACATACTTATCACTTTCCACACCTCCTCCCTTTTGTTTCCTCTCCTTTGGGTTTTCAATCTTATTGACGCCAAGAAGGGCTTGTACCTCATTTCATGGGAAGAAGGGGCTAAAGGCCCATAGGTGTTGCAGCTGAAAAAAGTTAAAAGCCATAAATTATCCCTCTAGATGCTTACCCTAAGGTTCTGAGAGCAATGAAACGCTTCTCCATAAAAAAATTGAAGGAACTTTAAAAAAGAAAACACATAATTAATAAATGCCATGCTTGTTGGGGGAATGCATTTGTGGTGTCTTTTTCTTTCTTTTCATGTGACACTCAATGTGTTCCTAACTTCAAGTGGAATTGTAGTTCTCCTTACTTTCCATTGCACATAGCACTCAATGTTTTGGACCATAATAAATTAATGGAAAATAAAAGGGCTTGGAAAAAGGTTGCATTGCAAATGAGTGATGCAACACACCCTCCACAAAGGCACCCATAAATGACACAATATGATCCCTTGATATGTCAAGAACCCCATGCCCAAAATTTGTATCTCCATCCACCTCATATTCATTACATGACCTAGAGAGGGTCTTCTTGGGAAACACTTCTTGACTTGGGGATTGGTCTATCCAATAGGGCACCATGACAACCCTCCCATACTTCAATTTGGAAAATTTTATAAGGTCTTTGAGCATTTGTGTAGTTTGGAAAGGGGGGATTTAATGCACATTTTTGGGTGGTTATTTTATTAAATGCGACTTACTTGGCATGATACATGTGACTTATGGACACTTGGATGGTGTACTTGTTTGTATTTGCAGGACCTTGCTAGGTGAAATCTATTTCATGGATAAATTGTGCTATTTTGACCTTCATGGGGGGTTGAATACCCCAAGGATGGATGCCATACCCCACAGGATGGGAAGAGGAACCAGAAGCTCTTGTGCACATGAGGTGATGAGCGTTTCCTTTGGAGGCACTTTGACAGCACTAGAGGATGACATCATAGCCCTTTGCACTTGGACGTTGGCCTTTGGAGGTCTAGGACGTCACCTCTTAATCCCTTGACGTCATGTGTAGGATATGGTTTTGGTGGTATTGATGGTACCAGACTTGATGTGATGTGGTTTGAAGGAAGGAGAGGCATGGAATGACACTCTAGCACATGAGATCTTGACACATGGCCTTTGGAGGCCCAACGACTTACATCTTGAGGATCAACATCACCCTTCTAGGGCATGCCGTCACCCTTTGAGGGTTTTACTTTAAGTAAATTTTATATTTGCAGTTTGTAAAGGAAAATAAAGGGGGTTGACCCTCTTTTGATTTGTTGTTGAATTTTTTATGTGGACAAATTAGTTTATATGGCCTCATATAAATAGACTCGACCATCTCATTTTCATTTGGGTAAATCATCACTTGAGAATTACATAACTCTTGGCTGAATTTTTTTCCCTACTTGGGAAATTCGCTATCTCTTATCTCTTGTGCAAATGGATGCTTTACTTGTCTATTGGTGGAAGAAAGGATAACAACTTCTCTTAGGTGCTTGCTCTTGGCAATTTTGGTGGAATATCTTTGACAAGTAAGGGTTTTTCATGCTATCTCTTGGATTAGGTAAGGAATTTTTGCAATTTTGTATGTTTTTTCTTGATTTCAAGGTTATGTTGTCAAACTCTTGGAGGAGAATAAATGAATACACCCTCCATCAAGGAATTTCTCTGTATTGTTATTGAAAAGGCTTAAGGATTGGTACATGGAGTAAAAAGGCTTACATCCTTGTAACAAGACCTTGCTAAGACTTGTTTTATCTATGGAGTAAAAATGATTACACCCCTAGAAGAGTAATAAACCCTAGCTCAAAGCAAGAGACTTCATTACCCAATAGATAAGAAACTAATCTTTGCATTGGAGATTGAATATTATTGCATTGGTAAACATGAATTTTGAGATATTGAATTGTTCAAGTGTGAATCTAAATTCTATATGCTATTAGCTCTCCTGTCCTTTAAGGGTGTCTTGATTGGCTAGTGTTTGAGCTATTGCAATAAATATTAAGCTACAACCATTAGTGTTGTAGATACTTCACGCACACCTAGGATTTCTTTTTCCTAACGTTTTACCTATGTTTATTAGTCATTATTCAATCTCCTAGATTTTAGGGAGAATATTCCTCTAGGAGAATATTCTCTTCAGTTCACACTTCATTTTGATCAGTTGAGTGGAGTCTAGATGCCACATCGGGATCATCACCATGCATCATTGGGATCATCACCAGCTAATGCGCATTGTCCTTGGGATTATGACCAGACTAGCGCATTACTCACGATTCCCTGATCTCCTCCTCACTTCACTCTATTTTAGCCAGTTAACTAAAGACTGAGAGACTAGTTAACTCAGACTAGGTGGTAGTTCACTCTCGTAACCGCCTGAGAGACTAGACTAGGTGGCAGTTTACTCCCATAATTGTTGGTGTGTGTCTAGATCACTCTAGACCACCACTATAGCACATTGGATTATCCTCCATTTTCCATTAGTTGAGTTATAAACAGTATATCATGTGTAAATTATCATTCATTCATTTGGTTAATGAGAATTCTTCCATTCTTTCTCTTATGTTTCTCTTTTCTCGTATTTTCTCTGCAAACTATGTATTTCATTTGCTAGCTAGATCTATTATGTGCAGGTTTAACACATTTACATGGTATCAGAGCCAACGCATTGCTAGGAAAAATACACACCAGATTCTTTTTGCAAGTACTAAAGATTGAAGACAACGGAAAAATGGAATTTCCAAAAGAATTCATTCTTACACCGTACAATTTATTTGCATGGAAGGAGAAGATGATAATGCATATTCGAGATAGAGGATTATACAGGTTAACCATGAACACATAGACCAAACCTACATTATCCATAGAAAAATCCAAGGATCTAAATTGAATGGATGAAGCGTTTGGAACTATTTGCAGACTCATTTCTCTTGAACTCCTCTTTCACATATCCTCCTGTAAAACCCGCAATGAAGCATGGACCACCATGGAAGGGATTTTTGGAAAACGGGATGAGATGAGGGGACACATACTCCAGGTGTAATTTCTCACTTTGGATCCAAAAATCTTCGACAATATCTAAGATTTATTTACCAAATATAAGGATTTGTTGTCGCAACTCAGGCTTGCAGGGTTAATAAATATGAGGAGGAGAAACAAATGGTTTCTTAACATTATCTCCAAACTTGGTATGTAATACTCAGTGTTTGTATCTACATTTCATTCAGTTAGGCTCTCCTCTAGAGCCACCTAGACAATGCCCTCTCTTGAGGCCTTTATCGAGTCTCTGACACAAAAGAAGAACAAGCTCATCAATATGGGAAAAATCAAAGGCCCAAAGGTGCATCCACTTACTGTGCAAGATGGTAGCGGTCATCAATATCATAAATCTAAAGAAAAAGACAAAAGGAAAGCACATGCAAATCCAAATAAGGGTACTCAAAACCCTTCAATGATGCCTCTGGATCCAAAGGTGGAAAGCGAAGAAAGGGGAGAAATGCACTTACTTCCATAAAAGATTCCATCCAGAATATGCATGTATGCAGAAACAGATAGATGGCCCAAATACTTCAGAAAAACAACCTTGGAGATCACATCCCCAAGGGTTCCAAGAAGAAGAATCCAGAAGATCAGAATCCCTGGAAAGGCAATTCTAGCCATGCTTTGATTTCCATCAACTCCTCTCCCAATGATTGGATCATAGATTTAGGTGCATCACACCACATGGAAACCACAAAAGAAGTATATTCTTCATTGGATGCATGCAAATGTCCTCTTATTCTGATGGGGGACAACTCTCTGGTTGGGGTCACCGACAAAGGAAGAATTGAAATCACAAACGGAAGCTTCAAGAATGTGCTACACGTTCCCAAACTCTCTGTCAATATTTTCTATGTGTATCAAATGAAAAAATCCATCACCGAAAACATGGTCACATTCACACATGATGCAGTGGATATCTATGACATGCAAACCAATTCCAAGGTTTCTACCGGTGAGGTAAATCATCAATCTAGACTCTACACATTTTCTGAATTTATTGAACCAGATTTTGCATTACTGCTTACCCATGCTTATGAAAGCAGTAGGATATGGCATGAAAGGTTTAGGCATTTAAATTTCAGATATATGCAACAATGTAGCAAGAAGGGAATGGTTGATGGTCTACTTGACATCCACTTCTCCAAAGGAATTTGTGAGGGATGTGTTCTTGGAAAACACCCTCAAGAGAAATTTGACAAAGGAAAGACTCAGAAGGCTTAATTTCCTTTAGATCTCATCCACAGTGATATAATGGGACCTTTTCCACATCCATCAATCAGTAAAGAAAGGTATGTGCTCATTTTTGTTGATGATTTCTCATGCTTCACATGGATTTTCTTTCTCAGGAAAAAAACAGAGGTCTTTCAACAACTCAAAGATTTCAAAGCCCTTGTTGAGACACAATCAGGAAATAAAATCAAAGTCCTCAAAATAGATAACGAGGGAGAGTATATCAACCATGAGATACAAAATATTTGTCATGAGACTGAGATTCAGTTGTAGCACACGGTTCCTTATACTTCGCAACAAAACAAAGTTATTGAGTGGAAAAATAGGTCTCTAAAAGAGATGGCATCTTGCATGCTACATGCAAAGTCACTTCCATAGAGATTATGGGCTGAAGCACTTAATTGTGCAACCTACATCCAAAACAGATCTCCCCACATGTTTTTCAAGGATAAGACCCCCTACGAGGCTTGGAGCAACTTCAAATCGGAAGTGACCCACTTTCATATTTTCGATTCATGTGCATGGGCTATGATTCCCTCTGAAAAGAGGAAGGAACTTGATCCATATAGAACATTGTGCATGTTTGTTGGATACCCCCATGACGTGAAGGGATACAGACTCATTGATCTTTCCTCAGACCGGCTCATCATTGAGCATAGTGTCCAATTCGAGGAAAGTGTCTCACATGTACCTCAACAGCCACATGTAGACACTTTTATTCTTCCACCTGTCAGATATTATGAGCATGCACATGCCATCTCTTCTTCAGATGAGAGTTCTGATTTAGAGGATTCAGATGATCCATATACAGATTCAATATAGTAAGATGCAAATTCATTGCATGCAGATATAGATGCAAAGCCAAAGTCAAGGCCTAAGTGGGCCAAGACTACTCTTTAGGATGCAGGAGATCTTGTTGGGGATCTAGCTGATACTAGGGGGACTTGATCTGATTTTGAGGAGCCTCCTCTTGCACTCACTGCCACTGAACCGATTCCACCTAGGCATCTTTTTTTGGTTTAGTCTTCAGATCCACAGTCCTATGGTGAGGTTGCTGGAAATACCTTTTGGGAATTCACCANCAACTCCCTCCTCGAGAATCATACTTGGGATCTAGTTCCCCTTCCTTCAAGAAGGAAAATTGTCAGGTGCAGATGGGTCTAGAGGACCAAGAGCATAGTGGATGGACAAGTTAGCAGATACAAATCCAGGCTAGTTTCCAAAGGCTTTTAGCAGGTGCATGGCATTGACTATGATGAGACCTTCGCTCCAGTAGAGAATATGGATTCCATACATTTGGAACTTTCCATTGTGACATCCAAGGGATGGGAATTCCATCAAATGGACGTGAAGAATGCATTTATTCATGGTTATCTCTCTGAGGAGATCTATATGGAGCAACCCCATGGATTTGTGCAGGATTCATATTTGGTCTGTTGATTGAAGAAGTCTCTTTATGGCCTCAAGCAAGCCCTGAGGGCATGGTATTCCAAGATGGAATCCTACCCGTTGTCATAGAACTTTGTACGTTGTAATTCAGACCCGAATGTTTACATGCTCAGAACAACTAATTCACTTCTACTCCTAGTTTTGTATGTTGATGATTTCTTGATCATCGGTCGCTCGACTTCAACAATTGCTGCAGTCAAGAAGATTCTGCATGACAGGTTCTTGATGACAACCATGGTTCTTCTACATTTCTTCCTTGGACTTGAGATCAATTAGGATGCATCAGGAATCAAACTGTCTCAAGCCAAGTATGCACGAGATCTCCTTGAGAGATTTCACATGACATAATGCAAGTCTGTCCTGACTCCTTTCCTATCAGGATTCAGACTTGAGGATGGCGGGGACACTCCACTGGTTGAAAACACACTGTACATACAACTAGTGGGGGCCTTGTTGTATCTCACACAATCAAAACCAGACCTCTCCTATGCAGTTGGAGCAGTCTCCAGGTTCATGTAGGAGCCGCATGAGATACATTGTAAGGCTGCAAAGTGTATCCTTCGATACGTACATGGCACCATCACCTTTGGGATTCACTATGCAACAAACTCTCCATTTGACCTCATCGAGTTCATTGATTCTGTCTGGGATGGAAATATCATTGATCACAAGTCCACATCTGGTTACTCACCCAGCCTTGGTTCCAGGCCTATTTGTTGGTCGAGTAAGAAGCAAGTTGTTATTTCTCTATCTTCAGCCGAGGAAAAGTATAGAGGGGTAGTTAACATAACCATTCAAGCTATGTGGCTACAACATTTTCTCACTGAGTTGGGCATTCAGTTTCATCGGTCAATCACCATCTGTTCTAACAACCAGAGCACTATGAAGTTATGTAGAGATCCAGTTCAGAGGCAATGGATGAAGCACATAGAGATCCACATGCACTACATCCTGGACTTAGTACACGAGGGGATCATCGACCTACAATTATGTACCTTAGTAGAACATAATTCATACATCTTCACCAATACCTTCATTGAGCATAAGTTCCATTCTTTGTGCACTCGTCTTGGAGTGAAGGAAACAATTTCCTAGCAACTGCCAGTTCTTCTTTTTACATACTTTGTACTTTGAGGGGGGTTTTCCCATGAGTTTTTCCCTCTTTCATCATTTATTTCAGTGTATCTTTTGTATTTGGGTACCTAACATGCCCTCGTTTTCGAGACCCATTCTTTATTTTCACCATAGTGATGTTCAGGGGGGGTGTTGGAAATACTTCACACACACCTAGGATTTATTTTTCCTAATGTTTTCCCTAATTTTATTAGTCATTATTCAGTCTCCTATAGTTTATGGAGAATATTCCTCTAGGAGAAAATTCTATTCAGTTCACATTTCAGTTTGATCAGTTGAGTGGAGTCTATATTCCACATTGGGATCATCACCATGCAACATTGGGATCATAACCAACTAATGCACATTGTGCTTGGGATTATCACTAGACTAGCGAATAACTCATGATTACCCGATCGCCTCCTCACTTCACTCTTCTCCAGTCAATTAACTGAATATTGAGAGATTGGTTAACTCAAACTAGGTGGCAGTTCACTCCCGTAATTGCCTGAGAGACTAGACTAGGTGGTAGTTTACTCCTGTAACTGTTGGTGTGTGTCCAGATCACTCTAGAACACCACTATGGTGCATTTTCTTCTCCTCCAGTGTGCATTAGTTGAGTTATACAAAGTATATTGTTGATATTATGGTAGCTGAGGGAGGTATTTACCTCCACGTGTAAACCTGACGAGAATATAATACTTCAGGAAGAAAGAAGAATCCCTAATGAGTTGGATAATAAACCTAGAAGACATGTCGGCTCAAAAGGATAACTTGTATTAGGTTATTATCCTCCAAGAGAAGAAGTTGGCCAGAAGAAATAATATATATTGAACAGACAGATACCCAGAATGAGAATTCGGCCCAGGTAGTTAGCCATAATTACTATAAATACAAGAGGCCAATCTTCATTCTAGAAGGCCGTCTCAGAATTGCAGAGCAACACTTGTGCGCATTGTAGTGCCCAGTTTTGTGCGCAGTTTTGAGGAGAGATGCCATTGCAGTTGCTATAGCTAGCAGATCACGTTTGGCTTGGACTGTCTCTTGGTTAGGGTTTGGACTATCTGATCATCTCTTGTTGGTGTACTATCCTTGGGGAAAGGAGCGCTACCCTTTGTTTGGCTATCTAGCCTAGGGTTTTCTTCCGGAGTGATTATTTGTCAAGGTTAAGGTGCTCGGAGTGTGGCTTCGGCCTATGGTTGGGTGACAATAGCGATATTGTCAATGGTAAAAAGAGCACATCCATTATATTCTAACAGGTTATGGGCCCACACCTCCTTCATTCAGTCTAACCGCTGGAAGGAAACATAGCCGTAAGGATATTAAGCTTGTTGAATAACTGTCGCTAGGGTTTCTAGCAGGAGTAATCACCATAGCACTATCGCTAGGGTTACTAGCATGTGCAGTTGTAGAAACCCTAATCCTCTCGTTGAGGAACCTTAAATGAAAGGATTGACCTAACTTCCGGATAGATCGGTGCATCCTAGCCTAGCACATCTCTTGGTACTCTCAGCAAGCCAAGATGTCAAGTTTGAGTTTTTGGTCAGATCTAGGGTTGACCAAGTCAAAGAAACCATGAATTACTCTATGAAGTTAGAAAACAAGTTAGATGGAGCTTCTAAATTCAGAGCATGGAAGACAAGTATTGACCTCATCCTTGCCAAGAACAAAGTGTTGGATATCATGAAAGGAAAGATCGTGAAACCAGAGTTTGAAGAAGGAAAAGAGAAGGAACTGCAGAATGTGGTAGTTATGGAGAAGTTCAAAGACGGTGACATCAATGCTATGAGTATCATAGTGGAATCTATAAAAGACCACTTGATACCCTACATCTCCCATCTTGACTCATCGAAGAAGATGTACGATGCCCTAACTAACCTCTTCTCA
>JASDQU010739393.1:0-21338 GCA_032191745.1 Picea mariana | reverse complement strand
CACATTGGATTATCCTCCATTTTCCATTAGTTGAGCTATAAACAATATATCATGTGTAAATTATCATTCATTCATTTGGTTAATGAGAATTCTTCCATTCTTTCTCTTTCGTTTCTCTTTTCTCATATTTTCTCTGCAAAATGTGCATTTCATTTGCTAGCTAGATCTATTATGTGTAGGTTCAACACATTTACATGGCATCAGAGCCGACAGATTGCTAGGAAAAATACACACCAGATTCTTTTTGCAAGTACTGAAGATTGAAGACAACAGAAAAATGGAATTTCCAAAAGAATTCATTCTTACACCGTACAATTTATTTGCATGAAAGGAGAAGATGATAATTCATATTCGAGGTGAGGATTATACAGGTTAACCATGAACACAGAGACCGAACCCACATCAGCCATAGAAAAATCCAAGTATCTAAATTGAATGGATGAAGTGTTTGGAACTATTTGCAGACTCATTTCTCCTGAACTCCTCTTTCACATATCCTCCTGTAAAATCCGCAATGAAGCCTGGACCACCATGGAAGGGATTTTTGGAAAAAAAGATGAGATGAGGGGACACATGCTCCAGGTGTAATTTCTCACTTTGGATCCAAAAACCTTCGACAATATCTAAGATTTATTTACCAAATATAAGGATTTGTTGTCGCAACTCAAGCTTGCAGGGTTGATAAATATGAGGAGGAGAAACAAATGGTTCTTAACATTATCTCCAAACTTGGTCTGTAATACTCAGTGTTTGTATCTACATTTCATTCAGTTAGGCTCTCCTCTAGAGCCACCTAGACAATGCCCTCTCTTGAAGCCTTTATCGAGTCTTTGACACAAGAGAAGAACAAGCTCATCAATATGGGAAAAATGAAAGGCCCAAAGACACATCCACTTACTGTGCAAGATGGTAGCGGTCATCAATATCATAAATCTAAAGAAAAAGACAAAAGGAAAGCACATGCAAATCCAAATAAGGAAGGGTACTCAAAACCCTTCAATGATGCCTCTAGATCCAAAGGTGGAAATGGAAGAAAAGGGGAGAAATGCACTTACTTCCATAAAAGATTCCATCCAGAATATGCATGTATGCAGAAACAGATAGATCAAATGGCCCAAATACTTCAGAAAAACAACCTTGGAGATCGCATCCCCGAGGGTTCCAAGAAGAAGAATCCAGAAGATCAAAATCCTTGGAAAGGCAATTCTAACCATGCTTTGATTGCCATCAACTCCTCTCCCGATGATTGGATCATAGATTCAGGTGCATCACACCACATGGCAACCACAAAAGAAGTATATTATTCATTGGATGCATGCAAAGGTCCTTCTATTCTGATGGGGGACAACTCTCCAGTCGAGGTCACCGACAAAGGAAGAATTGGAATCACAAACAGAAGCTTCAAGAATGTGCTACACGTTCCCAAACTCTCTGTCAATATTCTCTATGTGTATCAAATGAAAAACTCCATCACCGGAAACAGGGTCATATTCACACCTGATGTAGTGGATATCTATGACATGCAAACCAATTCCAAGGTTTCTACTGGTGAGGTAAATCATCAATCTAGACTCTACACATTTTCTGAATTTATTGAACTAGATTCTGCATTACTGCTTACCCATGCTGATGAAAGCAGTAGGATATGGCACGAAAGGTTTACGCATTTAAATTTCAGATATATGCAACAATGTAGCAAGAAGGGAATGGTTTATGGTCTACTTGACATCCACTTCTCCAAAAGAATTTGTGAGGGATGTGTTCTTGGAAAATACCCTCAAGAGAAATTTGACAAAGGAAAGACTCAGAAGGCTTAATTTCCTTTAGATCTCATCCATAGTGATATAATGGGACCTTTTCCGCATCCATCAATCATTAAAGAAAATTATGTGCTCATTTTTGTTGATGATTTCTCATGCTTCACATGGATTTTCTTTCTTAGGAAAAAAACAGAGGTCTTTCAACAACTCAAAGATTTCAAAGCCCTTGTTGAGACACAATCAGGAAATAAAATCAAAGTCCTCAAAATAGATAACGGGGGAGAGTATATCAACCATGAGATACAAAATATTTGTCATGAGACCGATATTCAGTTGCAACACATGGTTCCTTATACTCCGCAACAAAACAAAGTTATTGAGTGGAAAAATAGGTCTCTAAAAGAGATGGCATCTTGCATGCTACATGCAAAGTCACTTCCATAGAGATTATGGGCTGAAGCACTTAATTGTGCAAACTACATCTAAAATAGATCTCCCCACATGTTTTTCAAGGATAAGACCCCCTACGAGGCTTGGAGCGGCTTCAAATCAGAAGTGACCCACTTTCGTATATTCGATTCATGTGCATGGGCTATTATTCCCTCTGAAAAGAGGAAGGAACTTGATCCACTTAGAATAGAGTGTATCTTTGTTGGATACCCCCACGATGTGAAGGGATACAGACTCATTGATCTTTCCTCAGACCGACTCATCATTGAGCATAGTGTCCAATTCGAGGAAAGTGTCTCGCATGTACCTCAACAGCCGCATGTAGACACTTTTATTCTTCCACCTGTCAGATATTATGAGAATGCACATGTCGTCTCTTCTTCAGATGAGAGTTCTGATTTAGAGGATTCAGATGATCCAGATACAGATTCAGTACAGTCAGATGCAGATTCATTGCATGCAAATGTAGATGCAGAGCCAAAGTCGAGGCCTAAGTGGGCCAAGACTACTCTTCAGGATGCATGAGATCTTGTTGGGGATCCAGCTGATACTAGGAGGACTTGATCTGATTTTGAGGAGCCTCCTCTTACACTCACTGCCACTGAACTGATTCCACCTAGGCATCTTTTCTTGGTTCAGTCTTCAGATCCATATTCCTATGGTAAGGTTGCTGGAAATACCTTTTGGGAATTCACCATGTAGGAGGAGTACAACTCCCTCCTTGAGAATCATACTTGGGATCTGGTTCCCCTTCCTTCAAGAAGGAAACTTGTCAGGTGCAAATGGGTCTAGAGGACCAATAGCGTAGCAAATGGACAAGTTAGCAGATACAAATCCAGGCTAGTTTCCAAAGGCTTTCAGCAGGTGCATGGCATTGACTATGATGAGACCTTCGCTCCAGTAGAGAATATGGATTACATACATTTGGCACTTGCCATTGTGACATCCAAGGGATGGTAATTCCATCAGATGGACGTGAAGAATGCATTTATTCACGGTTATCTCTCTGAGGAGATCTATATGGAGCAACCCCATGGATTTGTGCAGGATTCATATTTGGTCTGTTGATTGAAGAAGTCTCTTTATGGCCTCAAGTAGGCCCTGAGGGCATGGTATTCCAAGATGTAATCCTACCCATTGTCATAGAACTTTGTACATTGTAATTCAGACCCAAATGTTTACATGCTCAGAACAATTGATTCACTTCTACTCCTTGTTTTGTATGTTGATGATTTCTTGATCATTGATCGCTCGACTTAAGCAATTGCTACAGTCAAGAGGATTTTTCATGATAGGTTCTTGATGACAACCATGGTTATGCTACATTTCTTCCTTGGACTCGAGATCAATCAGGATGCATCAGGAATCAAACTGTCTCAAGCCAAGTATGCACGAGATCTCCTTGAGAGATTTCACATGACAGAATGCAAGTCTGCCCTGACTCCTTTCCTATCAGGATTCAGACTTGAGGATGGTGGGGACACTCCACTGGTTGACAACACACTATATAGACAACTAGTGGGGACCCTTTTGTATCTCACACAATCCAAACCAGACCTCTCCTATGTAGTTGGAGTAGTCTCCAGGTTCATGTAGGAGCCACATGAGATACATTGGAAGGTTGCAAAGTGTATCCTTCGATACATACATGGCACCATCACCTTTGGGATTCACTATGCAGTAGACTCTCCATTTGACCTCATCGAGTTCATTGATTCTGACTGGGATGGAAATATCATTAATCACAAGTCCACATCTGGTTACTCACCCAGTCTTGGTTCCGGGCCTATCTGTTGGCTGAGAAAGAAGCAGGTTGTTATTGATCTATCTTCAGTCGAGGAAAATTATAGAGAGGTAGTTAACATAACCATTCAGGCTATGTGGCTACAACATTTTCTCACTGAGTTGGGCATTCAGTTTCATCAGTCGATCGCCATCTGGTCTAACAACTAGATCACTATGAAGTTATGTAGAGATCTGGTTCAGAGGCAATGGATGAAGCACATAGCGATCCACATGCACTACATCCTGGACTTAGTACACGAGGGGATCATCGACCTACAATTATGTACCTCAGTAGAACATAATTCATACATCTTCACCAATACCTTCACTGAGCATAAGTTCCATTCTTTGCGCACTCATCTTGGAGTGAAGGACACAATTTCCTAGCAACTGCCAGTTCTTCTTTTTACATACTTTGTACTTTGAGGGGGGTTTTCCCATGAGTTTTTCCCTCTTTCATCGTTTATTTCAGTGTATCCTTTGTATTTGGGTACCTAACATGCCCTCGTTTCCGAGACCCATTCTTTATTTTCACCATAGTGATGTTCAGGGGGGGTGTTGGAAATACTTCACACACACCTAGGATTTATTTTTCCTAAGGTTTTGCCTAAGTTTATTAGTCATTATTCAGTCTCCTATAGTTTATGGAGAATATTCCTCTAGGAGAATATTCTCTTCAGTTCACACTTCAGTTTGATCAGTTGAGTGGAGTCTATATGCCACATTGGGATCATCACCATGCAACATTGGCATCATCACCAACTAATGCACATTGTCCTTGGGATTATCACTAGACTAGCGAATAACTCATGATTACCCGATCTCCTCCCCACTTCACTCTGCTCCAGTCAATTAACTGAATATTGAGAGACTAGTTAACTCAGACTAGGTGGCAGTTCACTCCCGTAACTTCCTGAGAGACTAGACTAGGTGGTAGTTTACTCCTGTAACTGTTGGTGTGTGTCCAGATCACTCTAGAACACCACTATGGTGCATTTTCTTCTCCTCCAGTGTGCATTAGTTGAGTTATACAGAGTATATTGTTGATATTATGGTAGCTGCGGGAGGTATTTACCTCCACGTGTAAACCTGATGAGAATAGAATACTCCGAGAAGCAAGAAGAAACCCTAATGAGTTGGATAATAAACCTAGAAGACATGTCGGCTCAAAAGGAGAACTTGTATTAGGTTATTATCCTCCAAGAGAAGAAGTTGGCCAGAATTAATAATATATATTGAACAGATAGATACCCAGAATGAGAATTCGGCCCAGGCAGTTAGCCATAATTACTATAAATACAAGAGGCCAATCTTCATTCTGGCAGGCAGTCTCAGAATTGCAGAGAAACACTTGTGCGCACTGCAGTGCCCAGTTTTGTGCACAGTTTTGAGGAGAGCTGCCATTGCAGCTGCTGCAGCTAGCATATCACATTTGGCTTGGACTATCTCTTGGTTAGGGTTTTGACTATCTGATCAAATCTTGTTGGTGTGCTATCCTTGGGGAAAGGAGCGCTACCCTTTGTTTGGATATCTAGCCTAAGGTTTTCTTCCGGAGTGATTCTTTGTCAAGGTTAAGGTGCTCGGAGGGTGGCTTCGGCCTATGGTTGGGTGACAATAGCGATATTGTCTATGGTAAAATGAGAGAATCCATTATATTCTAACAGGTTATGGGCCCACACCTCCTTCATTCAGTCTAACCGCTAGAAGGAAACATAGCTGCAAGGATATTAAGCTTGTTGAAGAACTGTTGCTAGGGTTTCTAGCAGGAGCAGTCACCATAACACTATCGCTAGGGTTACTAGTAGGTGCAGTTGCAGAAACCCTAATCTTCTTGTTGAGGCACCTTAAGTGAAAGGATTGACCTAAATTCTGGATAGATTAGTGTGCCCTAGCCTAGCGCATCTCTTGGTACTCTCAGCATGCCGAGACGTCAAGTTTGAGTTTTTGGTCAGATCTAGGGTTGACCATGTCAAAGAAGCCATGACTTACTCTATGAAGTCAGAAAACAAGTTAGGTGGAGCTTCTAACTTTAGAGCATGGAAGATAAGGATTGACCTCTTCCTTGCTAAGAATAAAGTGTTGGATATCATGAAAGGAAAGATCGTGAAACCAGAGTTTGAAGAAGGAAAAGAGAAGGAACTGCAAAATGTTGCAGTTATGGAGAAGTTCAAAGACAGTGACATCAATGCTATGAGTATCATAGTGGAATCTATAAAAGACCACTTGATACCCTACATCTCCCATCTTGACTCATCGAAGAAGATGTACAATGCCCTAACTAACCTATTCTCAGTCATAAACATTGGACAAATAATGAGTCTGAAGAATGAGCTCCGTGACATGAAGATGCATGATGATGACATCATAACATCATACTTTGTGATAATATATCAGTTAAGAGATCAACTACAAGCTATTGAAGAAATCATTTCAGAGAAGGAATTGGTAAACATAGTACTCAATGGTATTCCCAAGACGTGGGATGCATTTTCCGCAAGCATGAACACAAGGAAGGAGTATCCTACATTTGAAGAACTTTGGACTTGCTGTGCTCAAGAAGAATCCAGGATCAGTGCAAAAGAGAAACCCCAAAATAAGTACGATAATCAACCCTTCACAACAAGATTCAAGAATTTCAGGAACAAAAGGAAGTTTGGTTCAAAGAGGAAGACAAATCAAGAAAAAGATATTTCAAAAATACAATGCTTCAACTGTCGAAAGTATGGTCACTACAAGAATCACNAACAAGATTCAAGAATTTCAGGAACAAAAGGAAGTTTGGTTCAAAGAGGAAGACAAATCAAGAAAAAGATATTTCAAAAATACAATGCTTCAACTGTCGAAAGTATGGTCACTACAAGAATCATTGTCCCGAGCTAAAGAAAAGGAAGGAGAAACACGAAACATCAGTTGCCAAAGAAAAGGATCCTACAAAGAAGACTAAGCAGGATGAAAGAGACTTCTTCTTCTGAAGGTAACAATACTATTCTTATTTCTTGTACATATAATGTTTGCATACATATCTTGTATATCTATCTCTTAGAAGATAATATGTTCCAAGAAGAACTATACTTATGGAAGAACAACAAGATAAGGATTGCTATCATTATACAAGTTAGATAATACACATGAAAGGATGAAATACATCAAACAAATCATGTGGAATCTATTACAAGATAAGCCGAAATCAGAATCAATCATGAAGAGACTTAGAAGAAGCAAAGATAGAAAGAAGTCAGAAATCAAGAGAAAATTGGAGAAAGACTTATGATGTTTTACAGAAGAACAATAAGATGGAAGCGTGGACTCTGTTAGACGAAGGGAGCTGATTATATATTGCATAAGACAATAAGGATGCAGATGGAAGCATGGACTCTATTAGATGGAGGGAGTCGATTATATGCACTTATACATGAAGCAAGGATTAGGAGGGAGCTAATCCTATGATTCATTGAATATGATGAAATATATATCCATGGTAGCAACCATGAAAGACAATACGTGTTCAGTTCAACCTCATAAGAAGTCTTCTTCGAAGAGAAGCCTTAAAGTATCCCTGGTTGTCCATCCACATCCATGATTCTATAATGAAAGGAAGAAGTGGAATCTTTAGGGCATGGGATCTATAAGAAACTCCATGGACCCAAGAGCTAAAGGAAAAGCATTAGGAAGAACATGAAGATTCCAAGAAAGAAAGAGAAGCCAAAACAACCAGTCATTAAGAATGACAAGATTACCAGCCTAATATGAACTCACTAAAAGAAATCAAGCAGAGGAATTGGAAGTTCTGATGAAGAACAATGTATATATGCAAGCATTGCAAGATCTAGAACTAGAGGCTCTCCCAAATGGAGGGAGAAGACTATGACGATTACTTGTTCCAGTAAACCAGACATAACTCTACATGAGTCATTATATCATCCATGATATCCATGGGTTGGAGCTCTACATCATATGAATGCAAAGACTGTTCTCCAGAGCAATTGAACAAAGAGCGTATGAAGAGAAACCTCAAGGCTTTGAGGTATACCAGAAAGAAACCCTTGTATGCAGATGGAAGAAGACAACTTGGTGGAGAACCTCCAATACACAGCAGAAGCGTGGTGAAGATTTTCTATAACATACATATTGTATCAAGATGATTACTCAGAAGATCAGATCTCATGATGACAACATAAGTGCCACATGGATATGTTCCAGTTTTCCAACAATGATATACTTTATTGATAAGAGCTACATGAAGCCTTTAGAGAAGACCAATGTTCTAGACCGAAGTAAATTTAAAATCAAGCATTACATTATCCATGATGAAGTCCAAAAAGGAGAAAGTGGTTCTCCAATACATATCTCCACATATGAGTAGATAAGCAAACATTTTGATAAAGCTTCTGTTCAAGATGACAGAGTTTGCACAGTCAAGCTGGAGCTCGTGGAGACAACTTCCTTATTGAAAAAGGAAGAGATGAATCTCAGGTTGGGAGGGAGCACTGATGTATTATTGATTGATGGATATGATGAGAAGATTCTTTCCAGTTTGGAAAGTGGATTGAGATTTCTGATGGATAGACATTTTCCAGTTTGGAAAATGGTCCAAATTACTGATGTACCATAGACAACAACTTCCCATTGTGGTTAACATGGGGAGTGGTCTAGGGCGGTCTTTCTTCTTGAGGGTTACTCAATAAGACTGGCTCGCCTTGCTGGACAATGACTTCCCATTGTGGTTAACATGGGGAGTGGTCTGTTTTGGAGGTTGGTGTAGGACAGACATTTCCTCTTGTGGTTAACATGGGAAATGGTCCGTACAGTCATTCCTTAGGGTAAATTCATTCTCTCCATGTTGCACTTTGTTTAGTGCCGAAGGAATGGCCTAGGTTCAGAAATCAGGGACAGACATTCCTTAGGGCAGACTCATTCTCTCCAGGTTACACTTTGTCTAGTGTCGAAAGAATGGCCCAAAGTGGGGAATGGTCCAGGCTCAGAAATCAGGATAATTATTCTTCCTTGCTTGAGAATAATAGTCTAGATAGCTCATCATTGATGTTTTACCTTCTGAGGGCAGATGCTCTTCCAAGATCTCACAGATGTGAGTGGAAGAATGGCCCAGATGATTTAGTTTATATCATAACATTGTTTCTATGCAGGTTGATATCAGATGATTGTTATGAAGACTGTATGTCTCTAGAACAGTAGATGTATACTACTGTGGTGGACGTGTTCCACTATTTGTGACTATACGTCATTGACCAAGTACCTGTGTGCTACTTGGTGTGGTAGTGTACCACTGGATTGTAGTTGTGTACTACTATGCATAGATGCAATTGTGTTCTATTGAATGATATTGTTCTGATTGTCTTGAAGACTATCAATAGTGTTGAAAATGATTATCAACTAGATGAATGATCAATGAACAAAGATTTCCCAGACAAAAAATGGTTCAGAGCATTTATTCTTCTAGATTAAAAGAATGGCTCTTGTGTCACTCTGTGGAGTGAGCATCATGTCTGATTACTCAGATAGAGTATGGTTCCGAGAGATGATGCAGCTGATGACACTGATAGTGATGATGGTGCTCATGATCTAATCATGAGATAGTCTAGACGACTATGTTGATGCTATCGGGTGAATGGTATGTTTGTGCTCAAGACCATTACCTGTAATACCTCCTTAGCTAGGAGGGAGTGTTGATATTATGGTAGTTGCGAGAGGTATTTACCTCCACGTGTAAACTTGACGAGAATAGAGTACTCCGGGAAGCAAGAAGAAACCCTAATGAGTTGGCTAATAACCCTAGAAGACATGTTGGCTCAAAATGATAACTTGTATTAGGTTATTATCCTCCAAGAGAAGAAGTCGGCCAGGAAAAATAATATATATTGAACAGATAGATACCCAGAATGAGAATTCGGCCCAGGCAGTTAGACAAAATTACTATAAATACAGGAGGCCAGTCTTCATTCTGGTAGGCAGTCTCATAATTGCAGAGCAACACTTGTGCGCACTGTAGTGCCCAATTTTGTGCGCAGGTTTGAGGAGAGCTGCCATTGCAACTGCTGCAGCTAGCAGATCACGTTTGGCTTGGACTATCTCTTGGTTAGGGTTTGGACTATCTGATCAACTCTTGTTGGTGCGCTATCCTTGGGGAAAGGAGCACTACCCTTTGTTTGGCTATCTAGCCTAGTGTTTGCTTCCGGAGTGATTCTCTGTCAAGGTTAAGGTGCTCGAAGGGTGGCTTCGGCCTATGGTTGGGTGACAATGGCGATATTGTCAATGGTAAAACAAGCACATCCATTGTATTCTAACATATATCATGTGTAAATTATCATTCATTCATTTGGTTAATGAGAATTCTTCCATTCTTTCTCTTATATTTCTCTTTTCTCATATTTTCTTTGTAAACTATGTATGCAATTTGCTAGTTAGATCTATTATGTGCATGTTCAACACATTTACAATTAGGGCTTCAACAAACTCACTCTCTCTTACTTTTTTACAACTTTTCTACTGTTGAAATTCACTTGCAAGCTGTCATAATTGATTCGTTGTTTAAGAGCTATTGTTTGGGTGGATTACTTGTTTCTTTTAGTCGCTAGAAATTGTTGTTGTTGCAAAATTTAGCTACATGCATAAGGAAGTTATAAAACTTTGTTGATAACACTCATTAACAACCCTCTCTTGTTATCAAAGTCTTGGTTTTAAAATTGGAATATTTTCTACTAATTGCTAGCTTTATTTCCAAAATCATATACTTGATTCTGATGGTTTAATTTGCAGTTGTCATAGTTTCTTTACTGCTGATATATATTTCCATATTGCTGCAATTTTGGGACAACAGGGTTTCTAGTAGATTCCCCATTGGTTTTGAGGCTTGTATAATAATATATTGTCTTATTTGGGCAGGTCTAACATTGTTTTGCAGGTACACAATTTTGGAAACCATTTACCAGCTCCTAAGACTCTTTCCCCAAGCCTCATTATCATCCTTGACCTTGACCTATAGGGGTACTCTTCGAGCTCCTTGTGTCTCCCATCACAATCCTCCTAGGGTCACCCAGGAAGCCTTCATTATGTTGGACTTGTCCTTCACTAAAACGAGGGGGACATCTATTGAGGTGACAATGATAGGTGTTCCCAGTGGTGTCACACACTTGGTGTTTGGGTTGGGATTTTCCCAAACAACAAACGTTGTGATAACAACCTAAAAACAAGAACTCTCCTTAAAAGCCCATATTTTTGCATAAAAAACACCAACTTCAACCCTCGAATCGAAAAGTGGTGCTACAAGTGACATAATTGTTTTTGTTAATTTCTTCCTCGTGTTAAAAATACAACTTTTTGCCACCATAACCCATAATGTTCCCCAAAAAAACCTTAAAATCAATCATCAAATTGAAAAGTGGTACTACCAATGAAATTCCTTTTTTTTCAAGGTTAAATTTACAACTTGTTTGAAACCATGAGCTTAACAATTATTTTTGTTGAAACCAAAATCTTAAAACAAACGCCCGAATTGAAAACAGATGCTACTAGTTCCTTTTTGGGGGGGATAAAATTACCATTTGTTTGAAGACATGGTCTTAACCACTAGGACCATAATCTTAAAATAAATCCCTAAATTGAAAATATGCACTTGTAGTAGCATTATGTGTTTTATAGTCTCTAAATTGTCGTGTGCTTGAAACAAGGGCCTACAAAATGGTACGGTTGCGAACAAAATCACCCTACCCACCCCTGCTCCTCCATCACACTTTAAAAAATCTTAAAATAATAAAAAAAATTAAAAAGAAAAAAGAAAAAAAAATTAAAAATATATATATAAAAAAAACATATAAAACAAATTTAAAAACAAAAACAAAAACAAATTAAATAAAAAACAAAGCTTTAGAAAAAAAATTGTAAAAATGAATTTGAAAAAAACAAAACAAAATATAAACATTTGTTTTTTAAATAATAATTTAAAAAGGTTAAAAAAAATTGTAAATTGAGGAAATCTAGGATCAACCCGTGATTTAACTTTGTCATTAATTACTTATTTTTTATAAATTCATTTTTTAATTAATTTTATTGATTTATTTTAAAATTTTGTTTATATCTTTTTTTTTTGGTAAATTCGTTTTTATTTATTTTTATTTTTTAAATTCATTTTACCTTGGTTTTTGTTTTATTTTATTTAAAAATAATAATTTAAGTTTTTCGTGTTTTTAAAGTTTTTTTGGTTAAGGAAAAGGTGAGGGAGGATGGGGGCCTGATTTTGTTTGTAATAGTCTTAATTCAATTTTGTTTGAAATAGTATTGTTTTTTAGGTTATGGTTTAAAAAACACTACAATTTTAAGTCCAAAAGAAAAATGTTACTATTACCAACACCTTATTTTGATTCAAGGGTTGATTTCAAGATTTCGGTTACAATAGTATAGATTGTTAATGCCATGGTTTCAAACAAGATGTAATTTTAACTCTAAGAAAAGGTTCTATTGTTACCACCTCTTTTTGATTTGGGTGTTGATTTTAGGTTTTTTGTTAGAAATATTATGGTTCCTGGTTGCAAAAGGTTGTAATTTTAACCACTTCCCCCAACACACACCCCCTGCCAAAAAATGTGTTATTGGTGGCACCGCATTTTGAAATGGGGTAAAGATAGTCACTAATTGCTACCTGTTAAAAAATGAGATCTTTGGATGGTTCTTGTTAGGTTTATAACTATTTTAAAACATAAACATACATAATCATAGATAACATGAAACAAATTAACATCAAAGAGACTACCAAAATCTCATCACAACTACCACCACATAAACAAACATAGCTAGGCAACCCCATACATGAAAATGCTTTCACATATCTACAAGAACACAAATCTTCTAGGTTAGTATACTACAATTCAACGATGGAGGAGGATGAAGATAATTTCTATGCACTATTGGTTAATAAGTCCATCAACTATGGGAATCTTCTCTATGTTGTCTATTAGTGGACCATTAGACAATGATGACAAAAAGTCCATCGACTTTGTTTTTTGTGGACTATTGGATGCTGATGAGCATGAGTGCATTAATGATAAGAATCTTCTTTGTTTTTGTCATTTTTTTGTGGGCTACATTACCTCCTAAAATTGCACTTCAAATGTTACAAAGTCTTTTAATGAAGTGCAACCCTGGGGGAACTTAGGGAGATTTCCCAATGTCACCATATCAATTCTTCCTCTTGATTTAGGCTGATTCGTTTTTAGCACAAGGGGGGCAGGGACTGCAAAAAAAATTGTTTTTAATGCTCTTTTAGAATAAGATGAATTGTGGAATTTATCAAGACTAGTGCCTATCCAATTGAGATATGGATTTAGGTAAGATTTAGAAAAAGAGGGTTAGAATATGATGGAGAATACATAATTAATCCATTATTGATGTGTCATAATTAGTCCAAAACAGATTTTCATATTATGCAAGAATAAAGTGAGATATTTTAAGCACGACGCATGATAACAACCATGAAATTACAACTAACAATAATATGTAACCAATAAATAAAGAATGCAACAACAACATCTCCAAACAATAGAAATAACAACAACAAGATCCTTCAATAATTCAATATCACAACATGTTAGGGAGGGTTTAAGAATCTCAACTCTAATCTCTTATTTTGGAACAAATCCACTCTTCTACAAAGATGATTTTAGCAACAAACTAATGACAATTCTTTGAAAGCCTTAATAATCCATGAAAATAATAAAGAGATGAAGAAACGTCAACTTGAACTAATTCCCTTCTTCCAACTCTCCCAAAAGATATTGAACATAGTACCTAGGAGAGAAATCCCTCTCTTCCAACCATGCCTTGACAAATTGGAATGATATCCTTTTATAGTGTTCACCTCCAACGACTCTCCCATTAAATAATATTTATTTATAAGGCCCTAGAATCATCCTAAGATGGAGTGATCCTTTACTATTTTCCTTTTGATTGGATAAAATGCTTTGAGTAGGTTCAGATTGCCACTTGTAATCTTTCTATTTCATGAGATATTCTTAAAACATGCATTTATTCCTCATTTGAGGGTTTGACTATATCAACATTGTTACATGGCATCTCCTCATGCAAAGAGTTTTCCTCCAAATGTGTAGAGAATGCTCCAAATAGATGGTTCTCACTCTAAATCCCTCCTCAAAGGTGAAACATGCCACCTAATATGTAGAAGTGGGTCAAATAATATTTCCTCAATCCCAAGGGACCTAAAAGGTAAAATTTACCTCCAAATATGTGAATCATGTACCTTGAAAAATGTTTGTCTTTATACCAAAATTCATCATCCAAGGTGAAATACACCACCAAATACATGGAATCTCCTCCATTAGGACATTTTTCACATATTCTTGCGTTCAACATGCCCTAGCCACCTATTTGAAGAGGTAATTCAACATTAAGTGGACCTTTGACCATTCCAAGTGCAATTTTAGTGCCACATGGCACTTTTCCAAGTAGGGTGTTTATCCCTTATGTTCATTAAATCCCTTTCCTTGCAACATGTCATGCTTTGGACCTCCAACAAGGTATGGGATTCCCTCATTAGTGGGTGTTTCTCCAATTCATGGGTTCATCTTTATCATTCAAACCAATATTACTTGTCGACACCATTGATCTTGCCCCAAATGATTAGTGGAGTTATGCTTATGAAATATATAACAAGGTGCATAACCTCAAATATTTATCCTTGGGACCCATGACTACCACTAAACACTAAGGATTTATGTGCCAATGAGAGAAGAAATCCCATGAAAATGTGAACTAAACAAAAAAAATCCACTCATAACATAGTATTAGATGATGATGATGATGAGTCCATGAATGCGTTTTATTTTTGTGGTCAGTGGACAATTGTGAGGATGAGTCCATTAATTGTGGAGAATGATGCTATTTGTTTCACTCTAATTCATCCCTTGCCAAGGATATTTCCCTCTCCCAAACCACCTTTCTCCAATATAGTAAAATCAAGGGACCTGCTGGTAGAATTTAATGACAAATGTTAACTTGTATATAAATAAAAGTTAAGTGTTAGTATTAGGTCTAGGTTAAAAGTAAAAGTAACTTAGGTTAGTGAATAAAGTAAATGAGGTTCATTAAGTTAAATGGGAGTTTTATGTTTATTATGTCCAAATGTATGTACTTAATGTCATCTTCTATAAGGAATAACTATATGCATTGCACATTTCTCTCTTGAATATTTTTATTAACATGGTATTAGAGTTTAGTTCTTTCAAAGCTTGTGGAAAAGAACATAGATCGAAGATTGGGAAGGAAACTGCATATAATTGTAGAAAAAACAAATTCATGACTATGAAGAAGAATGAAAGTGTGCCAAACTTGGAGAAAGGGGAGAAAACAAAGGTAAAACTATAGAAATTACATAAAGATATGGTCTTGTCCCATCACGATGAACCTATAATAAAGTAGAACTCCTAAAAGAGTAGATTCACCTTTGAGAGACAATTTTAAAGAAAATGCATGAAGCATGAGAAATTTTTTTTTATAGAAGGAAAGTTGAAAATTGTAGAGTTAGAAGAAGAAGGAAAACCCAAAATTTTGCAGAGGAACACAAATCGCACAAAATGTAGGAACCCTTGAACAACAAAAGAGTTGAATGACTTACTTGTGAACAACAAAACTTTTCAAAAGCTACTCAATTTTTTTGTTGACTCAGACCCAACAAATAAGAATACATCAAGGATAAACATGATTTAAAAAGAATAAGACATGTGATTTGCAGAATAGAGAAGCATGTTTGGAAAGGGAAAATTATGTATGCAATAGAAGAATACTAGACTTGCAATGTAGGAAAATTCATTTGGATGAAGATTTGTAAGTAGAAAAGGAAGTAGAGACAAAGTTATTTTTATTAGAGGAGAAATCATCCCCTAGAAAATAAATCCATTTATAATTGGAAGGGGACATTTTTGTAGGAAAGTGTGCCTTAGCAACAATTGCAACATGCCCTGAAGTGCACAGAAGAAATTCTCAAATAAGAGAACCCTAAAACTCAATTTAAAATTTGAGGAGGGTGGTACAATTTGTTTAAGTTAAAAAATTAAATGGGAAAAATTATGCATCATGGATGTTGTTAACGGAGAATATATTGTCATTTAATTTTTTGGGGGGAGATAGTGAAAGGAACATAAGTTTCATGTAATATCCCCAATTATAGTAGGTTAGGATATTGTGTTTCAAGTTGTATTTTTTTCAAACACTTTTCACACAATGTTTTGTGTTGACTGGCTACTTATTACAAACAACTTGCATGTAAACTCAAATTAGGCATTTAATCAAACATATTGCAAGTACATAAATAGAAGAGATGATCATGGAATTTGATTATGGATGGAATCTTAAAAAATCACAGAAATACAAGTCTCTATTGGTTGTATTAACAGTTGCATCAATACTAAATCCACATATCTCTATCGATTGTAATGGCAGCTGCACAAACACACACAAAAAGCAAAAATAACTTGGAATGACGCCACAATCCTTCTAGTAGCTGAATCCACTACAGGAAACCCTCTCCAAGGGTAATAAACCATGTTCCTAAGTATCTCGGTAACTTCAGTTTGTATAGGTCCTCGCAGGACGAGGTTGGGAGACAAGCGAAGACTCGCAAGACTCTCGTGTTCAATCAGCGAGGATGTCTCATGTCACTCTTTCTTGAAACCCTCTTGGTACCTGCAAAACCTGAGATCGGTCTCCTCTGAAAAGTTCACAAATCCCATGTGCAAGCCGATATACCTCCAATTGAATACAAACCCCAAATTGAAGCTCCAATGGAAATCCTGGATGGATTCCTCTCTTGTCTAGCTAGGGTGGATATTACACCACCAAAAATAAACTGCAATGGTGGAAGGTTTTTGCTTAACCCTAACGAAACGATGACTCCAAGAGCACTCCAAAATGAGAGAAAAATTCATAATTTCAAGGTGAAGAGTTACCCCTATATTTATTCTTCCTCCGAGCCTTCTAGATCTTTCCCTTTTGACCAAATCAAACCCTAACCTTATTTCCCTCCAATTTTCACTTTAAGATTAAAAGTCACTTTAATAATGTTTAACTTATTAATATAAAGTTACTTTATTTCTTTAATGTCACTTTAAAAACATAACATCTCCTAACTAGGTGACATTAAATGACCCCTTTTGACTTCATTTTTCTTCACAAAACAGAATAAGGGAACCCAAAAATGGGGACATGACATTTTAACTACAAATCTATATGTAATAGTCAATATTGAAAATAGAAATACAGAAATTTACAATGGATTTTCACATTGTTAGTAATAGAATAATCAAACACCTTAGAAATCAAAAGGTAGTCAGAATCCTAGACTAGTTTGTTTAAGGGTTTGTGCTTAATTGTTTATCTTTAACGCTAATAAGACAAAATGTCCCTATAGAATTATTCTTCAAGGTTTTATATAATGTTTTGTGGAATAATTTAAATATTTCTCAAATATGGAAAATACATGACAGTAATAAAAACAAGTGTTGCGTGGCAGCGTAGTCCCTGCCAAGTAGCTTATAAGTTGATTTTTGGAAAATGGGGAGAGTTGAGTAATATTGTTAAAAAAATAGAAATTAATAGTATGGTAAGTAAACGATAATTAGAATAGATGTTTAAAAAAATTTAAAAAATTATGTTCAATTGTTTTTTAGAAATGAAATGATAAAGAAAATTGTAAATATTAAAAGTTATATTGAAATTACATTAAATAGTAATTAAAAGGTATATTGAAATTACATTGAATAGTAATTTAATAATTAATGTTCATTGCCAATCCTTTCGAACTTGTGTGGTGAGTTGTCACTAAGAAAAGTAGTTGCAATATTTTTCGAACATGTGTGTTGAGTTGTCACTTGTAAAAGCATAATCAATGTGCATTGGGAAGGGCACGAAGGTAGTGGGGATGGAAGGCAGTGATAAATGCTTTGAAATATTTTTGAATCCATGTAGAGTGAAATATTTATGGAATTTTAGATCATGGAAAAGGGGGAAGGAAAGTTCGGTTACGCCAACTTGGGAACCGACAACCATAGAATTGGCTAGGTATGAAAAGCAACGACGGTGGGTCAGACTCCCATAAATCGCGGTTGAATGTGTTTCTTTCTTATTAATTCCAATAAGAGAACCTATGTGATGAGTTGTCACTAGTAAAAGCATAATGAATGTGCATTGGGAAGAACGAGAATGTGGCGGGGGTTGAAGAGAACGATAAATGGTTTGAAATTTTTGTGAACCCGGGTATAGTGAAGGTTGTGGCCATAAAGTTGGCTAAGTATGGAATTGTAGATTAGAGAAGTTTAGGGTGTAAGATGTATATCATGGAACACGGGGAATGAGAGTTCGGTTGTGTCAACCTGGGAACCGATGGCCATAGAATTGGCTAGGTATGAAAAGCAACTTGAATGCCTTTTTTGCTTATTAATGCTAATGAGCGAACCTATGTGTTGATTTGTCGCTAGTAAAAGCATAACGAATGTGCATTGGGAAGGGCGAGAATGTGGCGGGGATTGAAGAGAGTGATAAATGGTTTGAAACTTTTGTGAACCGGGGTCGAATTGTAAATGATGGAAGTGTTGGGTGAAAAATGTATATCACAGAAGTGTTGTGTGCAACATGTATATCAAAGAACAGGGGGCATAAGAATTCGATAGCGCTAAGTCGTGACCCCACGGTGAGATAATTGGCTAAGTGTTGAAAGGGATTGCGGTTGGTCGAGCTCATGATGTGACAATATAGGACCAATCCAAGAGTTCAAGAAAGTCAGGTTCAAGTTTAAAGAGATTTTGTCTATATTTATTTAGATTTAAGATATATTAATGTATCTTAATAGATTATTTGTGGTCCAAATGTAAACCATGTTCTAATTTGTGGATGAATTGTAGACCATAGAAGTTTTGGGTGCAAGATGTATATCGCGGACTTGTAGATGACGAAAGTTTTGGGTGCAAGATGTATATCGCAGAATTGTAAATGACGGAAATTTTGGGTGCAAGATTTATAATAGCGCCAACCCGAGGGTTGGTCAGACTCCCGTAAATCGTTGTTGAATGCATTTTTTGCTTATTAATGCCAACAAGTGAACTTGTGTGCTGAGTTGTGGTGGGAGTTGAAGAGAGCGATAAATGGTTGAAATTTTTGTGAACCCAAGTATAGTGAAGGTTGTTGCCATAAAGTTGGCTAGGTATGGAATTGTAGATCACAGAAGTTTAGGGTGCAAGATGTGTATCACGGAACATGGGGAATGAGAGTTTGGTTGTGCCAACCCAAGCACCGACGGTCATAGAATTGGCTAGGTATGAAAAGCAATGACGGTTGGTCGGACTACCGTAAATCGCGGTTGAATAGCGAACCTGTGTGATGAGTTGTTGCTAGTAAAGCATAATGAATGTGCATTGAGAAGGGTGGGAATGTTGCGGGGATTGAAGAGACTGATAAATGGTTTGAAAATTTTGTGAACGACGAATTCCAGGAGTTCGAGGTCGAATTGTAAATCACAGAAGTGTTGGGTGCAAAATGCATATCACGAAAGTGTTGTGTGCAATATGTATAACACGAAACACGGGGCATAAGAATTCAATAGCGTTAAGTTGGGACCTGTCGGTGAGATAATTGGCTAAGTGTTGAAAGGGACGATGGTCGGTTGGGCTGATGATGTGATGATATAGATGGAGATGAGATAATCTGGGAACCCACGACCAATCCAGGAGTTGGAGAAAGTAAGGTTCAATTTTAAAGAGATTTTGTCTATATTGATTTAAAATGTATTCATATTAATGTATCTTAATAGATTATTTGTGGTCCAAATGTAAACCATGTTCGAATTTTTGGATGAATTGTAGATGATTGAAGTTTTGGGTGCAAGATGTATATGGCGAAACTATAGATGATGGAATTTTTGGGTGCAAGATTTATAATAGCGCCAACCTGGGGGTCGGTCGGGCTCCCGTAAATCGTTGTTGAATACGTTTTTTGCTTGTTAATGCCAATAAGCAAACTTGTGTGCTGAGTTGTCGCTAGTAAAATTATAATGAATGTGCATTGAGGATGGCGGGAATGTGGCGGGGATTGAAGAGAGAGATAAATGTTTTGAAAGTTTTGTGAACCTGGGTATAATGAAACTTGCGAGTTCTAGTAGTCCAGGGTCGAATTGTAAATGACGGAAGTGTTGGGTGCAAAACGTGTATTACATAATTGTTGGGTGCTAAATGTATATCACAGAATTGTTGGGTGCAAGATGTATATCACAGAACACGGGGCATAAGAATTTGATAGCGCTAATTTGGGACGCCAGGGTGAGATAATCAGCTAAGTGTTGAAAGGGACGATGTTCGGTCGGGATCATGATGTGAAGGTATAGATGGAGATGAGGATCTGACAGTCCGCTAATCGGTCAAGCCGCGACCAATCCAGGAGCTCAAGAAAGTCAGGTTCAAGTTTAAAGGGATTTTGTTTATATTTATTTAAAATGTATTCATATTAATGTATCTTAATAGATTATTTTTAGTCCAAATGTAAACCATGTTCAAATTTGAAGGGTGTTTTGGGCTCACAATTTTTGCTCAAACCCATAAGCAATAGAGAAAAAAATATATGACTTAACATTTTGTATATGGAAGCTTATTCTGAAATATAGGAAGCTACAATATATGCACAATATAGAACAGGAATATGTACATGGAAATGAGTTAATTTTAAGAAGAAATACAAATTTCAAATAACAACACCAAACATTGAATATCACCATAGAACAACCTCAAATATTTATATTCAGATAAATTGGACCACAAAATACATTTGAGAATATTTCCCAAAAATAGTTGTCTTGGAATTTGTAAAAAAATATATAGTTCAGTACATATTCTATGAAATAAAAATGTGTTTGCCAGAATAACTGGGATTGGGACTGCCATGGACTACAAAGAAAATATGTACAGGAATGAAGTTTGTAGAAAGAAGAAAGTCGACGATGGAAAACAACAAGACCTGGCAAGAAGAAAGAGAAAATTGACCTCTGTTAAATCTTTGTTAGAGTAACTGGATGAAGACAAAAGAATGTGATCAATATCAACTTACTATGATGGTGTCCCATGCCTTGTCATTTTCTCGCTGATGTCCTTTTATGGCTTTCCTCGGCTTTGACCTTCATTGGTAATCTGGTTGACAACCTTTTTGAACCATTCTTCGATGTAGCTCCTCATGGGTACCACATTGATTTCATGCCGGATTTTTATATTGAAGGATTCACTTTCCAAGTCCCTTATATCAATAGAGAGGTTGTGCAATGCTTCTTGAATAACGTGGTTT
>JASDQU010739392.1:73149-93439 GCA_032191745.1 Picea mariana | reverse complement strand
CTTGTGTTTGCATGAACTCCAGTGGCTTATGATCAGTGTGGACGACTGTCTCTTTCCCAAGAATGTAATGTCTCCATTGGCGGCAGGATTTCATAATGGAGTACATTTTTTTCATAAGTAGGGTACTTACGGACAACATCTGATAGTGTCTCACTATGATAGGCCACAGGGTGGCCGTGATTAGTGCGAACGACACCCACAACATAGTCTAAAGCATCTGTCTCAATATCAAAGGGTTGTTGCAGGTCTGGTAGTGAAAGTACTGGGGCTGAGCACAAGCGCTACTTCAAGTCATCGAACACTTATTGTTGGGACCAACCCCACACAAATTTTTCCTTACTAGCACCCTTGGTTATTTGGCTGAGGGCCCATGCAATATGGGAGAATCCCAACATGAACATGCGGTAGAAATTGACAAGGACCAAGAAGATCCGAAGCTCAGTGAGTGTGGTTGGGGCTGGCGAGTCATGGATGAATTGGATCTTGGCTGGATCCACATGTATGCCATGTTGATTAATGATGTATCCCAAGTAATGGACCCTGTCCATGTTGAAGGAGCATTTTTCCAAGCTGGCGTATAGCTTGTGCTACCGCAGAGTGTGCAGAACTTGCTGAATATGCTGCAAGTTTTTGGCCCAAGTCTTGCTGTAAATGAGAATGTCATCTAGATACACCACTACAAAATTTCTGGTGAATGGTTGCAGGATATCGTCCATCATCCTCATGAATGTGGCTATAGAATTTATCAAACCAAAGGGCATGACCAACCATTCAAAGAGGCCTTCCTTTGACTTGAAGGCGATCTTCCACACATCTGTCTTTTCTATCAGGACCTGGTAGTAGCCAAACTTTAGATCAATCTTACTGAAGTATTTGGCCCCCGCGAGTTGATCAAGGAGGTCTTCGATTCAGGGAATCAGGTACCAGTTTCTGACTGTGGTTTTATTCAGAGCCCGGTAATCAATGCAGAGTCTCTATGTTCCATATTTTTTCTGTACCAGCACGATTGGCCTCCTGCAAGGTGATGAACTCGGATGGATGTGCCCCTTATGGAGAAGTTCTTGGATCTGTCGCTTGATCTCCTCATTCTCTAACAGAGAGTGGTGATAGAATCTCCCATTGGGAAGCAGTACACTGGGGGTCAGATTGATGGGGTGCTTGACCTGGTAGTGCAGAGGTACCTCGGTAGGTGAGGAGAAGATATATGAGTATTCTTCCACGACCTTATCTACTTTCTTCTGCTATGTGAAGAGGTCGACCGCATAGACCCTGGATGTGGTTGTGATCTTTCTCTCATTCTGAGAGTGAATCACGAAGAAGAAAAACTTCCCCATCTGATATATGACTTTCCTGCATTCCTTAGCAGAGATCAAGGAAATAACACTAGGTGGTACTGCCTCGGGTATCCTATACAATTTCCTGTTCAAAGTAATAATAACACTACGAGGCCTAGACATATACAACATGATGTTTCCATAAATAAGGTTGTCCGAAAATAACATCACAAACTTCTAGAGGAGCAACATCACACAATACCTTGTCTTTAAAGGGCTTGATGTCGTACAACAGTCGACACTATTGGATGATGCGTAGATCGCTTCCTTGGTAGGGCCATCCAATGGTGTAGGGTTGTGGGTGTGGTATTGTTAGTAGGGCCAACCGCTTGACGACCTCTGCTGAGATAAGGTTCTTTTGGCTACCGCTATCAACAATGAAGTGCAGCGGGGTACCTTTTACCCACATCTATGAATGGAAGAGGCGCTCTCCTTCTTCTAGATCATTTGGTTCACCAGGCTAGAGCTTGGTGGTAGAAACGATGGCACTGGGTTCCACATAAATGATCAGTCTTCCCCTTTTTGGTTCTGACTTAGAGTCAGAACCTGCATATGATTCAGAGGATTTCACTTTGGCCACCAGTGACTGCTTTGAGCAATAGTCAACAATGTTATTCCAAGGGCTCTTATGGAAGTCGCAAAACTTCCTAGTATCTTTCTTTGTATTTCCGGTGTCCTTCTTTGCTTGCGGATTGGAATGGTTGTCCTGATACCATCCATATTTTATCTGTCCTTTGTTCTATGGGTTGGGGCCACCCTTTCCTATCTTTCGTTGTGAAGGGTTCCTAGGCCCAAATTGCCACGTCTTTTGTTTGAGCTTCTGCTCGATTTTGATGACATATCGGTAGGCCGCGCCCAAGTATGAGATGTCCAAAAATCACATTTTGGTATGGATGTATCTATGCAGAGTACCACGATACTTGAGCACCAGATATCGCTCCGAATCTTTGATACCCAGTTTGGTGCGCAAGGTATGGAAGATATTTGTGAAATCTGGCACTGCTTGGTCTCTTTCTTGCTGTAGTGTGGTCCATTTGGTATACAAATCGTCAAAAATTTTGACAGGTTAGTATTGTTCCTTAATAACATTCTTGAAGGATTCCCAGAGGGCCATGACTATAAATAATGAGGGTTCCTCTATTTCCTTTTTCTCACAGAAATTTTCCCACCAATCTTTGACATGGGGAACGACTTTGAGGAGCGCAAAAGTAATATTTTCTCTATTCAAAAAGTTATGGACATAAAAATACCCTTCTAGTAGATTCAACAAATTTTCTATAGAATCTACGTCTATATTGTAAGTTTTAAACCTGTGAAGTAAAACAATGCATATGGATTCTTAAGCAAAACGGAATTTAAACAATGACTCATTCACATAGTACACAGAGATTTATACTGGAAACCCTCAACCGAGAAAACCTTTCTTATATTCATTATATTGAATTTCACCATTCACTATACAATATATGCAATGTTTTTAGGTATTCCATAGATACCAAAACCCTAATCCCTAAAACGAGGATTATTTTTAGTAAACCGTTAAAAATAGCAAAAACTGCCCAAAAAAAAAATTTGGGGGCGCTGCCCCGAACGCTGTGTGCAACTAGGGGAGGCATACCTCCCCCCCTTGGGACCTCCCTAGGAAAGAACCTAGAACAGACGACACAGACAGAGCACTACTACGAGGGATCATCGGACACAATTGTTGAATCTGATGTGCCCACACACACACATGCAAAGAATATAACACATACCCAACATTCTCCCACTTGTTGTTTTCTTTGCATCCAGGGGTCCCAATATTATATAGTCAACAATCTAGGGCAGCAATGCCCATTGTTACTCTACAAAATGAGAACTTTTCTGTGCTTACAGACTTTGTTAATGAATCTGCAACATTCTTCAAAGTGTCAACCTTTTCCAGCAACACCTTCTTTTCCTCAACCATGTCTCTCACAAAGTGATACTAAACATCGATATGCTTTGTCTTTGAATGATAAGATGGGTTCTTTGCCAGGAATATTTCACTCTGACTGTCACAATCTAATCTCATTGCTTTTTGTACCAACCCAATACCTGAACACAATCTTTGTAACCATATTTCTTCCTTGCTTGCATGAGTGGCTGCCATGTATTCAACTTCTGTAGTTGAGAGTGCCACTACAACCTGTCTTTTTCTCATCCAACTGATTTCTCCTCCAAATAGGTTAAACACATACCCACTTGTAGATATTGTGCGATCCAGATCTCCAACCCAGTCTGCATAAACAAAGCCATGTATGTCCACCACTCTATCCAATCCTGGCCTTCCTTGGTAGCACAATCCATAATTGGTAGTGCCACGAAGATACCTGAAGAACCTCTTTACTGTTGTCCAATGATCCTTCCCTGGTTTTGACATATACCTGCTCAAAAATCCCACTGCATGTGCAATTTCCGGTCTAGTACATACCATTGCATACATCAAACTGCCAACTACACTGGCATATGGAACATGGGACATGTCCTCTTCTTCTTCTTGTGTCTTGGGACAATGATCTGCAGATAAATTTACACCTATAGGAATAGGAACCTTGATCGGTTTACTTCCATGCATATTAAACCTCTACAATATCGTCTCAACATATTTTCTCTGATTCAACCAGATTTTCCTATTTGCACGATCTCTTTTAATCTCCATTCCCAGAATGAAGTTTGCAACACCAAGATCCTTCATGTCAAATTTGGAGGATAGCTGTGATTTCACCTCCTTGATAACATCCATGTTATTTCCTACCAAAAACATGTCATCAACATACAACACTACATAAATGAAGTGATTACCAACCTTCTTGGAATATACACAGTGATCATCCCTACTTCTTACAAATCCCAATCCAAGGATGTATGTGTCAAACTTTTGGTACCACATCCTAGGTGATTGCTTCAGACCATATAGTGAATTCTTTAGCTTATAGACCAACTCTTTCTTTCCCTTCACTACAAAACCTTATGGCTCCTTCAAGTAGATTTCTTCTTCTAGATCCCCATGTAGGAATGTTGTCTTCACATCCATCTGTTCCACTTCAAGATCAAAAGCAGCAGCAATAGATAAAATAAATCTAATAGAAGTTAACTTAGCAACAGGAGAAAAAATTTTACCAAAGTCAATTCCCTCAACTTGGGAATAACCTTTTGCTACTAACTGAGCTTTGTATTTCTCCACTTTACCTTGTGCATTAAACTTCTTCTTAAACAACCATTTTCTACCAATAGATTTTCTTCCAGCTAGAAACTCAACTATATCCCATGCCTCATTCTTATCCAAGGCATCCATTTCTTCAACTATGGCCTTCTTCCAGAGTTTACTATCCTCTAAATTCACTGCTTCCCTGACAGTTCTGGGATCATCATCAGTAATAGATAAAGAAAAATTGGAATGAAAATCAGGTGGACTATACCTTTCTGGTTGCCTTCTATCTCTCACTGATCTCCTCAATATTGGGGTATGAGGTTCTTCTTCTTCTTCTTATTTTGCTTCCTCTTCTTCAGATGATTCAAATTTTGCATCATCCAACTCAAGCTCTATTTTCTCAGGTTCGTCTTGCGTTGGTAGGAATTCCTATTTGGACACATCTTTTACCTCTCTAAAAACAACATCTTGACTGTAAACAATTTTCTTGGTTTCTGGGTTCCAAATCTTATAACCTTTCACACCATCTTTATAACCAATAAAGATACACTTTTCAAACTTTTTATCTAGCTTACTTCTATTTTCCTTTGGAACATGTACATAAGCATCACAACCAAACACTCTAAAATGTTGAAGAGAGTGTTTCTTTCCAAACCATACCTCGTGTGGAGTTTTATCATCTAACGCTGATGAAGGTGATCGATTGACCAGGTAACATGCTATACCCACTGCCTCTGCCAAAAATTATTGTCCTAACCCGAAACCGCTGAGCATGCTCCTTGCTTTTTCTATCAGTGTCCTGTTCATCCTTTCTGCAACTCCATTCTCTTGAAGAGTGTATGGAGTAGTCTTTTGCCTTGCTATACCACACTTCTTACAGAATTCTTTGAATTTATTTCTACAGAATTCTCCATTGTTATCTATTCTCAATACCTTTATTTTCTTCTTTGTCTGATTTTCTACTAGAGCCTTAAACTCTTTAAATTTATCAAATACCTCATATTTCTTTCTAAGAAAATAAATCCATGTGTTCCTTGAAAAATCATCTATTAATGAAACATAAGACACATATTTACCTAGGGATGGAACAGGAATAGGTCCAAACACATAAATGTGTATCAACTCTAAGATCCCCTTTGCTCTTGTAGCACTAGATGGGAATCTTACTCGATTCTGTTTACCATATATGCAATGTTCATAGAAATCAAAGTCCATAGTGAAATTAGACATACCTTCAACCATACCTTTACCGTGTAGTGTTTGAAGGCCCTTTTCTCCAATATTCCCCAGTCTTTGATGCCATAACATGGTCTTCTTTTTTGGGATAGTATTGGCCTTGTCTCCTTCATTTCTCTACTCAGGGACAACAAAAATATTACACCCATTAGTATAAGTGCTTCCCAACAACTTGTACAGAGTTCCACACTGAAATCCCCTCATCAACACCATTTCTCCTCGTACCATCTTGCAAGTGCCCTTTTCAAATACAGTATCCATGCCTGCATCTTCCATCTTGCTTACAGATATTAAGCTCCTAGCTAGTTTTGGAATGTGCAGAACCCCAGGGAGAGTTCTAATCATTCCATATTTTAGTGGCAACTTAACTCTTCTACGTCCCAAGATTTTTGCTGTCAAGTCATATCCTAAGAATACATCACCACCATCATATTTTTCATATTCAAAGAACCACTCCCTGTGAGGATTCATATGGTATGACGCACCTGAGTTGATCAACCATACATCATGGTCTGTATGTGTACTTGTAGATGCCAGGTAAACATTGCCTCCTTCTTCAGTGGAGGTTTTCGCCTCTGTGAAAGAGGTACTATCAGATCCCTTTGGTTTTTCAACCTTCTTATACTTGCAATCTTTCTTATAATTCTTTGTTTTACCACACTTCCAGCATTTCCTCAAAGATTTTCCTGGAGACTTAGATCTACCTGTAGATTTAGATCTCCACCCCGAAGGCTTACTAGGATTANTTTTCGCCTCTGTGAAAGAGGTACTATCAGATCCCTTTGGTTTTTCAACCTTCTTAGACTTGCAATCTTTCTTATAATTCTTTGTTTTACCACACTTCCAGCATTTCCTCAAAGATTTTCCTGGAGACTTAGATCTACCTGTAGATTTAGATCTCCACCCCGAAGGCTTACTAGGATTACTGTTTTGGGTATGACCTCTTACAAATAAATCATCTGTGCTATGACCATCCATGCTTTTTTGCCTCATCTCTTCAGATAACAAGGATTCAACTACATCCTCATACTTCAATGTAGATTGAGTGTACTACCTATTTCTACAACTAGATTATCCAAAGAGTCTGGCAAAGAACATAACAAAGTAATACACTTATATTCTTCTGCAATCATAATATTAAGAGAGCCAAGTTGACTTACCAGAGTATTAAAGGCATTTATATGTTCTGTCATAGAACATCCATATTCCATCCTAAGATGATATAGATTCTTTCGAAGAAACAACTTGTTTACCAAGGACTTTGATTGATACAAATTCCCCAACTTATTCCATAGTTCCTTGGCTGTATATTATCCTGAGACATTCAACAACATTGAATCTGCTAGGCAAAGTTGAATAGTACTCCTTGCTCTTCTATCCAACTTCTCCCAATCTTCCTTCGACATACCAGTAGGTGGTGTACTAGTAGTTTGTGCACTAGTAGGTTGTGTACCAGTAGCCTGTGCGCTAGTAGATGGTGTACCAATAGGATGTGTACCAGGATCCACAACGATCCATTGTTCTTTGTCTACAAGAAGGTCCTCCATCTTTAGCTTCCATGGATCAAAGTTTTTACCGTTGAACTTCTCTATCTCAATTCTAGAAGATCTTTCCATTCCTCTTTCTCCACTCAAATCACCACTACGAAGCTCCCACTAAACCCAGGTTTATCACAGACCCAAGATAAACTTGATCTATCAAGACCGAGCCAAACTCTCAACAACAAAGGTGTCCCTCTGAAGCCAAAAATGAGCTCTGATACCACATGTAAGTTTTAAACCTGTGAAGTAAAGCAATACATATAGATTCTTAAGAAAAATAGAATTTAATCAATGGCTCATTCACATAGTACACAGAGATTTATACTGGAAACCCTCAACCGGGAAAACCTTTCTTATATTCATTATATCGAATTTCACCATTCTTTATACAATATATACAATGTTTTTAGGTATTCCATAGATACCAAAAACCTAATCTCTAAAAATAGGATTATTTTTAGTAAACCTCTAAAAATAGCAAAATCTGCCCAAAAAGAAAAATTTTCGGGGCGCTGCCCCGAACGCTGTGTGTAACTGGGGGGGGCATACTTGCCTCCCCTAGGAAAGAGCCCAGCGCACACGACATGAACAAAGCACTACTACGAGGGATCGTCAGATGCAGTTGTCGAATTTGACGCGCCCACACACACACATGTAAAGAATATAACACAAACCCAACATATATGACCTTCAAATATAGGAATATCGAAGTTTATTTGTACCTTGAAGGGGGTGGCGCCTCTGCTCGAAGAAGATGCATTTCCTGTTGGTAGTCGCCAAAGGATTTGCGTGGAACTATCCATCATCTCATTCCTTTGTTGCGTGAGGGATTCCTCAAGAAACTTTTTGAAAGGATCTCCTATCTCATCATCTTTCTTTTCTCCTACCATGAGAGTTCGCTTGGGCGTGCGATATCTTCTATCCTCAAGAGAAACAAGCTCGAGACCCAACTCTTTGTACTTCGACCTTGTTGGGGACATGCATTAAGACGACAAGGAGCATACCACTCTAATACCACTGATTCATATTTTATGAGTAGAATGAAATGACTATAGATTATTAACAGGTTCTTAACACAAAATAACAGAGATACAATAAAACTGATTTTCTATTCAATAAGGAAATAAGTTGAAACTATAAAATGCAGTAGAAAACAAGCTTGCTGGAATGGTGGTGGTTTATCTCTGAGAAGAGATGTGACGGTTGTGCTCATTCATAAGATAATGGTTACAATGAGGCTCTAAAGGCCTTTTTACAATAAACAAGAATTTCAAAAAACCTATACATCCAAAAACCTAACCCTAGGAGATGAAGTGCCAAAATTCATGTGGGCCCCGTTTGGGTAAGTCAGTACATCAACTTTCCAGGGTCGTAACTTTTGCCTATGATCTCTGTTTGACGTGCTCAATACCTCGTTAGAAATATCTATTCGAGGACTACAACATTTGTTTGAGAAAAATTGAAGGAAATTACATGATGCTCCCCGTTTTCCCAAAAAATGTCGTTTAGGGCCTCAAAATGACTCCGTAAGTTTTAGGACCCGAAAAACTGCTAAAAATAGTAAATTACTAAAATTGTCAGAAAACTCTTTTGAGCTGGTTGGAAAAGGTGGGTGACCACCGATATCCACCTAGATCAGATGTTCAAGGGGGGTATTGGAGTTACTTCACACACACCTAGGATTTCTTTTTCCTAAGGTTTTTCTTTGTTTATTAGTCATAATTAGTCATTATCCAGTATCCTATATTTTAGGGGAGACTATTCCACCTGGAGAATATTCTCTTCAATTGACACTTCAGTTTGACTAGTTGAGTTGAGTCTAGATGATGTATTGGTTTTGTCACCATGCAACACTAGTATCATCATCATGCTAATGCACACTTTCCTTGGGATCATCACTAGACTGGCACATTACCCTTGATTCCTTGAACTACTCCTCACTACACTATGTTCAGTCAGTTAACTGAAGACAGGTTTTCTAGTTAACTCAGCTAGGTGGCAATTCACTCTTGTAACTTCTTGAGAGACTAGACTAGGTGTTAGTTCACTTCCATAACTGTTGGTGTGTGTCCATATCACTCTAGACCACAACTATGGCACATTGGTTCTCATCCAATGCACATTGATTGAGTTCTACAAAGTATATCATGTGTAAATTATTCATTATTCATTATTCATTATGATTAATGAGAATTCTTCAATTCTTTCTCTCTTGCTTCTTCTTTCTCAATTTTTCTTTGCAAATGAGTGTGGTATTTTCTAGCTAGATCCATTATGTGTAGGTTCAATACATTTACATTTATTTTCCAATATTATTGTTCTGAGATGATGAATAGATAGAATTGAATAAGTTATTTCTTCATACTAATCTAGGCATATATTTTTTCATATATTACCAGTGATTGTTTCTCTTGGGCATATAACTATTTTAGAGTGTATGCATGAGTTAGTGATTTTAATGTCTGCTCATTTTTTTAGATAGTTTGATCCTAGCTAAGATATGTTAGAATAGACTTGATTTATGCATTTAGGATTAGTCCATATAAAATTCTTCGCATTTCTGCATGTCATAACCCCTCATAATCATTCATCCCAGTAATGACAGCTAGGCCATAATCCGAATGGGACTCTTATCCAAATGGTGTGAAGTCTAATTGGGATTTCATACCGATGAGTACCCCTGTCTATTGAAGGGAATTTTTTCCATGTCAATAGAAGGAAATAAGACCTAGGAAATTCCTTTGAGAAATTATATTTCTTTGGGAACTCATATGGGAAAACAATCCTAGCAATGTCTCAATTTTTGGTCCTTTTCACTACTCTTATCATGTTTAAGATCAAAGGTTTCTTCATGGTTCAAAGTATTTAGAAATCTTGGGAAGATATTAGGTCACTCCTTTCTTGGAGTGAACAGTTTCTAAGTGCAAACATATCTTTTAATGACCATTGTGTTTGATAAGACACCTCTCTTGATGAAAGAAGGGAAATATTTACCTAAGATCTATTTGTACTCAACCCTTAGGGTCTAAGAAAAATTTAGTGTGTTAGAAAGGGCCTATATGATAACCATTCAAAGAATTGGATTCCATGGCTAGAACTAAAGACCCAACATGGGCTCTCCAACTGTGATAATATTATTATTCATAGAGTTCAAAATTTGATCTTTGATTCACTCTCTATCAAGTTGGGTTTGTAGAATCCTCTACCCAATGGTGACTAGGAATGTAACATAACAAAGGGGTTTTCCAAGTATAATCTTGTAAATTGTTATAAGTGGTTTTGTGCAAAGCCAATGTTGGATGGTCAATGGAATAAACTATGGAAACTCAGATCTAAGAAAAGAGTGTGGCTCTTTAGGATAGGCAACATGTGGAACACTATTATGGAACCCAAAATTTTTTTTTTGCATGGTCACTAGTTATGGGAGGAATGCTCACATATAATGGAATTACTAACACTCATGCACCTTTTCTAGTTTTTCCCCATTTCCAAATTTTTGTGGGGTTAGTCGAGTCCTTTTATGGTCAACTTATTCGTACTTCCATATTTTGGAGTGTTGATATATTAAGAGATAAAATTGATTCACTATTGAATTTAAAACTCCATAGAAACTCATTTTCATGGTTTGCTAATTCCCTCATAATTTCAAACTTGTCCTAGTAAATCATTTAGCAAGTACAAAAGATGGATATGGAGATGGCCCATATACAACATATGTTAGAGTTTTTGGGAGGAACCCTTGAAACATGAATAGGGAGACACTTGGCACCTCCCATGCCCAATTGAATTACTCTCAATAACACTAGATACCAGATGGCATGCAATGTCATTGTGTTGGCCATGCATTTAGGTGGACTAAAAAGGAGGCATAGTCAACCATTCCCTCTTGTGCAATGAATGGACAAGTTTTCAACCTTGGCACTTTCTATCTTGGACACCAAGAAACCACTTGAGCCTAGCAATGATGATAGGGGCATGATTAGCATTAATATTAAGACCCTTGGTAATGAATATTGACCAACCCCCACCAAATAATCTATCACCCAATGTTGTTCTCTTGCTTATTGCAACATGATATTTTTGTGTTTGTTCTAAGCCATGTTTATTCTTTCTAGATTCATAGATTGTTTCTCATTTTTGTGTAGGATCTATTGTTGGAATTAAGGACATGGGTGTTTTGGTAATTAACCAACCAATATTTGGTCTTTCAATAGTGCTTATAGTGGTTGCATTTGTGACCCACCTTTTGTTTATGTATAAAAATTTATCCATGTACAAACTTTGTTACTATAATTGTCAAATGAAATTGTTTTTAATTCAAAAATATACATAGGAATTGATACTTTTGTTTTGTGGTGTCTCTTATTGCATCCAAATAATTCCTTGAGATTTCTTCCACTGACAATGTAAATTTTGGTTTCGAAGTATCTTTCCCATGAGTCACTAAAAATAAAGATCGGTTTGGTGTTAATATAAGAGGTCAAGAAAGTGGCTTTGATACAATTGGTAAGAGCCTAATTTAAACATCTAATGTTTTTAATTAAATAAAAGAGATTTGTACCATAAACATGGAACTCAAAAAGTAGTATGAAATCTAAAACAAATAGGACATTAATAGTAGTAAAGAACAAGAAAAAAATAAAATAACAATAGTGGTAAGCTCAATAATAAAAACTATACTTTCAACAACAACAACAACAACGATTCCAATGGTATAGAACTTTACAATTGATAACGAATTTTAGAAATTTTAGTGAAAATAAAAATAACAATAATTCTAATAATCAACAACAGTAACAACTCCTGAATACTAAAAAACTATAACACATAAGACTAAAACATTTCAATTAATATATGAACACCAACATGTAGTGCATAGAATTTGCATCCATGCACTCAAATCCCAATGATGACCATAAGGCCTTGTATCATCTCGAGAAGGATTATCGATGTTGGTAATATTCCATTGGTTATCCCCTTGCTTAAGCCTAGACATAAAAAAACTATTTTCGTCATTTGATGTCTAATGCCTAGTAAAAGTCCCATTTTTTGTTTTCCTAGGTCATACTTTAATCATGTCTATTCCATGGTGGGTATTGTAGTTGGAAATTCTCTTCCTTACCTTGATCAACCGTGATATTTAGTGTTTGATTTAGTCCACCTTGGTTAGTTAGAAATGCCCTTTTCGAGGCTTCCAACATTGACATAACCATTATGAGCGCACACAAGGTTTGACAAGTTCAAATATGATCACCATTTTCTTTGTTCCACTCTTGGTGTGCCATTTGTAGATTGTATGACATATCCAATCAAGTAAAAACCCTCAAATATACTTGAGGCTATTAGATCTATTAGTTTGACCCGCGTATGAATAGATTATCCCCTTGTATTTTCCTCAATGGTTATTTGTCATTCTTTGTATGCCACAGTGAGTTGGTCTATAGATATCCCTCTTAATTTTGACTTATTTTGGTTTCTACCATTTATCTCATTCGAAGTGTAACAAAACTTTGTCAAATTTTCACTAGGTTTGTATTCCTCCTTTTCTCAAACCCTTGAGCTACTTGAATCTATATCCTCCATCAAATACATCACAATAAGGACTTACCTTTATTGTTGTGGTTATCCCTTAGCTTGGATTCTTTCCTTTGTACTCACCAATTCAACTTGGATCCATCGTTGCCCTTGTGGGTTTCTCTTGAATCCTTTTAATCCCTTTTCCAAGGAGGATTACTAGTGTCATATTGCAAAGAGAGCACCTCACATCAAAGGGGAATAATTGTCTACCAATTTGTAATATTGTTCATTTTGTTTTTGTAGATTTAGTGCTACTTTCTATATATATAGTAAATCCAAAAGGTTCACCTAATGCCAAAAGTAATTTCATTGCAAAGAACGTCATTTACGATGTAGAGAGAGGTAACTCTGGTTTTAATGAACATGATGGATCGCATGTGAAAGGTATTATGGATTTTTTACCTTTGTCCTCAAGTCCTTTGACTCCAAAATATCATTCCCTGGTGTATCCGGAGGCGGAAAATCAAGATAAGTCTAGTGTAGGTGTGAGTCTCAGATATGAAGTGACTTTTTGTAAAACCAACAAGAAGTACATATGATCTCGAAATGATACAATGCATATGATCGTGGCCAAGGATGAGGTGGTTGAAGAGGTGGGGAAGTTCTGTAGGACTACCCTGGTGGGTAAATTCATTGGAAAAAATCTAGAGGGGTTGTTCTCCAGATGGTTAAATTGGAAACCAGTGATAAATTACACATCAAATTTTTATGTTCTTATATGTGGATGGTTGGTGTTTATTTTCTGGTCATTTGAGGATTGTGATAAAACAATGGGGATAAATTGGAATTGGGTTACTTCTGGTTTGTCGTTGAGAAATTAGGACCCGAGTTTCGACCCAGGAAGAGAACCAAGGTCAATCTTGAAAGTATGGGCAATATTTTTAGGACTTCTGTTGGTATTTTGGACCACCCAGGCCCTTGAAGCCATAAGAAATAATCTTGGGTGTTCTCTATATTAGATCCAAAAAGTGAACGAAAGGCAGACATGAAATGGGCATGGGTGCAAGTGGAGGTTGATCTATGTGATAGAATGGGAAGCAACATGGATTTAGTCTATGGCATAAAAAAATTGACTATTGTTGATTACCTTTTTTTTGTTACTCTTGTCACAAAGTTGGCCATTTACACACAATGTAAAAATGATTTTTCATTCTTGGATAGGTCGACAAGGAGGTGGGTAAAATATCCAAAGGAGGTTCAGGTGGTTGACAATTCAAATCCATCTCCCAAGGGGGAAGACAAGGCAACAATGTAGGCTACAATGGTTGAAATCATGGGCATCTCCTCGCTAGAGCATCCCCAACTCGACAATATTATGGGTAATCCCTCTATTTTTCCTTCTCATACATCTATTTCTATTGTTGATGTTTCTTTCTCTATGTTGGATATATTATGTACTCACCTCACTCAGCTAGTGATTAATATTCCTAAGCTTGATAGTCTAAGGTTGAGGGTTCTATCCAAATATGGAATATTCTCTCCAAAGCATATTTCCTAAAAAAATAGGGAACCTCCCTCTTTAGTTTTACTTCAGTTAGGAGTTCAGTTAGACTAGTGGAGAGTTCAATTAAATGAGTGGAGGACAACTCATGCATGCAACAATTGCTTTTATCTCATGCAAACATTTATTTTCTCTCATGCAACAGTTGATTTTTTCATAATTAAGAGGAGGTTGAATGTCTCATTTTGCATGCCTTTCTCACTCCTCCATGTGTGTGAACTCAGTTAACTAAAAAATTATTTGGAAATTGACTCAGACTAGGTGGTAGATAAAATCCAGTTTTTGTCAATGAGTATCTATATCACTCTAGATCATCGCTAAAGTGAATTATCTTAGTCATACAACTATACATGGTGCATTGACCTTTTATTACATTTTATTCAAGTATTTATTACACAGTCATGTAATAAAATTAGTGCATAAATTCTCAATTCTATTTCATTCTTGCTTCTTTCTCTCTGGTTATTTTTGCAAGCTTTGTGTGAATTTCTCTAACTAGGTTCTTTGTGAATTTCACATGGTATCAGATCCCATAGGTTACTAGGAGAAAAGAGTATAGGAGTTTTTTTTGCAGGTTCAAGATTGAAAGATTGCAAAATTTAGAAATAATGGAATTACCGTCTTCGACACTTCTTATGCTGAACAATTATTTTGAATGGAAGCCAAATATTTTTCTTCTTCTTAGAAGAAGAGGCTTATATAAAATAACCATGGAAATAGAAGCATAGCCTAATTCTCCAAAAGAGAAAAATGATTTTCTCAACAAACAAGATATGTCTCTCAGACTTATCTACATGTTTGTTTCTTCTGAACTACAATATCATTTAAAGGAATCATCACTCTCAACTATAGGTGAACTATGGACCCAATTGGAGGTCCGATTTGGGATGAAGGAAGATTGTGAGAAATGCATACAAGATATTGATGAGACAATGCCATTAGAAAATCCAACATAAGAACAAGCCTCTCAGTTTGAAGAGACTTTTGTAGAGCCAGATTCAAAGAATTCTATGTGGGTATATGTGCATCCTTTTGTTCCATTCATTCAAGATTATCTCTACTCTATTTCAGATTTGTTTTCCAAATCATATTGGGAAGATATTTTACATGCATATCAAAGATCCAAATTGGCACAATCCATCCTTCCGACAATTGATTATCTTACGGATGATCCCATCCATCATAGAGGGATGAGATTCCAATTTAAGGGAAATCCACATGTGCTCACAACCACATAACCAGTAACACACATGCATTGCTACATAGTTCTTGAATTTAAACCTTAGACCTATGCAGAGGCTGAAGGAAATATGTATTGGAAAATTTCTGTGAATGAAGGGGATTTGGATCTTCTTCTTTCCAATAAGAGAAAGTGGATATATGCAGACATCTCATTGGTGCATCTACTTCATCATATCCATATATACATCTACATATTCAACATAATATTCATTGAACATAACCTTGCACATTTGCGAGGTCTCCTTGGAGTGAAGGACAATTTCTTAGCAACTGTCTTTATTTCCTTCTTCATTTTTGATGCATTGTGATCTGAGGGGTGATCCAGGATTTTTTGTGAGACATTTCTCTACAAAAATTATATAATGAGGATTTTTTAGTGATGGTTAATCACATGTGAACATGAGAAAATAATCATTAAGCTTTTCATATGAACATGATCAAATTGTCATAATTATGTGCATATGTGCAATCAAATATCTACTTAATCAAGCGAGAATGCAATCAGAACTCTCACATATAATTTTACACCCATGTGTTAATAGAGTTCACTAGATTCTTCTAGCTACATGTCTGAACCTACTTGGAATACAAATCTATTTATTATCCTTCCTTTACCAGGGTTGAAACCCAAAGCAACTTTACAGGTTTGAAGCCCAAACTAACCTTCTCTTACAAAAAGAGAACTCAAGGCTCTCACATAAGTGACATTTCTTCATAAAACAAAAGGACTACATTCCTCTAAATGAAAATCTCTCTCAAAAGGGACTAAAGGGGCCTAATGGGGCTTCCTTTACAATGTTTACATAAGGAATTTATATATTTTCCCTCTCTCCATAATTCAAGGAGACAAGATCCACAGTTTTAGGATCTAATAATAGCTCAAGGACAAAAATGAGAAAGCATCTCAACTAACCTTAACTTCCCCTTGAGACTAGGAAACCGCTTGTGATAAAATGACGAAGAGTCCCAAACCAACTCATGAGACTCCCAACTTCCTTTAAAAATTAGGAAACTAATTTTGTGAGGTAGGATTCTCACACAAAACTAATTTCCCCTCAAAACTAGGAAACTAATTTGTGAGGTTGATTCTCACACTTAATTGTAATTTCCTTTTTTACAAATTAAATAAAAAATACATGAGCACATTATGCTATAAAATATTAATCATTTTTACAATATGAAACATTAAAAATTCCTTTTAAACTTTGTCAGCTATCATCAATTATCATTTTAATGACCTTCTCCATGGTGTGCAAAGTAATGAATCCTTGGGTGGAGATCCTCCTGGATCATACCTCCCCATAAAAAGCACTTTTGGTCCTCCAAAAGTTTAGAGAGAAATTGTGACTTGAATCTATGAAACCAGCTTCTAGGAAGAGTCTTACACTCCATGATGCACTTCCCCACTACTCGATCTGCATAAAAAATGTCTCTAACATGCCACACCCTTCTTCTCCTTCACCTTTGTAACTTAGAATGAGGATGCCAATGCCGACACTTGCATCAATGAAAATATGCAGTTGATTCCTTGATATGCATAACAAATGTCTCTGAAAGGCCACACCCTTCTTCTCCTTCACCTTTGTACTTCAGAATGAGGATGTCAATGCCAACACTTGCATCAATGAAATCCTACCGCTGATTCCTTGATCTACATAACAAATGTCTCTAAAAGGCCACACCCTTCTTCTCCTTCAACTTTGTACTTAAGAATGAGGATGTCAATGCCAACACTTGTATCAGTCCAAATCTGTAGTTGACAATACATGGATTACAACTTTTCAAAGTAGTACCATACTTGAGAAGAGTTCATAAAACACTCATGGGAAAGTTTACAATGATTGTCAAAACATGCCTAGGAAAAACAATGCCTCTCACTCAACAGTGGCTACAAGACCCATTATAATGTTTCCAACAAGGATTAACAAGGTTTAGCAAAAGAACAAAATGCGTCTCACTCTCATCATTACTTTCAAGAGTGGATAATTACAACCTTTTATATCATTAACAATAATGAGAATACCCCAAATGTGCAGTAGCGGTAACTCTATGGTTTTTAAACCCCCCATTACAAACATGTGCAACATAATAAATAAGGAAAATGCCATCATCATCACACTCATCTCAAAATTCTAATACTTTTGGTTGTAAACATGACTACTTTATGCCAAAGTGTCAAAATGGCCTCTTACCGCACCATCTTGGTTTGCATGCAAGGATCAAATAATGAATTTCCTACAATAATTCAGATCTTGTTTCCTTGCTGCAACACTCAAATATCACCAGAATCTGCAACATATATTCATCCTTTTTCAATTTCCAAAAAGAGGTAAAACCATAGATGCATAAAAAATACATTGCTTTTCATGCCAAGGAGCTCAACCGATTGCTCAAATATCAGTGAACAAAACACCAACAGTTCCATCTCATCATTTTGCAACTTTTGACCATAAAATAGACCCTATTCTGAATGGTGCAACTTTTCCTCAAAAAACATGCCAAACATTGATGGGCTCGGCCATATCCCTCAAATTTTTCTACTCAAATCACAAAACAAACTACGCCATTGAATCTAGCTTGAAAAATCATGCAAAAATGACTATACTTTTGTATAATTCCATCACTATCACATATGGACCCCCTTGGGATCTCTACCTCGATCCACATGCCATAGGGCCATACTTTTTGCATTAATTGTACCTGCAATCTTGAAAAGTGCACTAGTACAATCCCACACATGTATTCCTACACGATGGATGGAATTTAATCGGTTTAAGTAAATGTTTGTGGGCAGATGTTTCAACGTGCTCCAATTGGTGCAATGGTAAATTGTTGTGTTTGTTGGCAGGAGGTCCATGGTTCAAACCCTTAGACCCCCCCATATGTGGCATATGGTTATACCATAGGCCATATTTCACCTGTCATTTAAACTTCCTCCAAATTCAAATGATTTCTGCCAGTTTTGGGGTTCGGCCAATCGACCCTTGTTTTGTCGTCATTAGGTTGTTGGTTGTCGGCTGGTCCGAGGCCATTTTAAATTTTGAATTTTCTGGTCCCAACCCTCATTGGGAATTTTTCCCACTACCACGTGGAAAAATTTTATTCATTTTTCAAAGCTAGTCACTACTGATGTCACCTACAAATTGTGCACTGACTGTGCTATACGGTAGGCCATGTGGCAACCTCTGGGTGGTGCCATGTCACCTTCGTATTGCCACATCACCGAACTAGTCAGTTCCATATCAATTCCATGTCATCAAACACATCAACCTTCGTACTGCTACGTCATCCATACAGATGACACATGGATCAATTTAACTAGTCCATTTGGACCCCTGAAAAGGACAAATCCACCTGACACGTGGCAGGGTCGCATGCTGCCACATCTTCCACCATACTTCCCAGTCAATGCCAGGTCATTTTCCATACTTCCCATTTACTCTCCCATGTCATCACCGTACTTCCCAATGAGTCAACACATCACCTGTAGCATTAGCGTCGTACTGCCACATCAACATTCCATACAATCCAGTCACTTTTTTGATGTCATCACTATACAACCACGCCAACTGACATGTCAGTGTCCATACTACCACATCATATTTTTGTATGGTCTAGTCACTCTGCTGACATCATCATCATACAACCATGTCAACCGACACGTCAAAATCCATACTTCCATGTGGTGTCCACATAGATTCCATGTGGCACATTTTTACTGGTCCACATGGACCTCTAAAAGTGCCAAAAATTCCTGACATGTGGCAGACTCTCATGCTGCGACATCAACATGCTAACCTCAACACTATACTTATTTCGCCAGATTTTCCTATTTGCCAAAAATTTCATATGGCCATAACTTTTGTATATGGAGTATGTTTGAGGTGTCATTTTCATCATTGGAAATATCTCGACGAGCTCTTCGACTCAGTTTTATTTTCGTTGAATTCTGGGCACTTTGATTTTTGGCCATTTTTCTTTTTGACTGAGGAGGAMCCACTTGGATCAAGCCTCCAACTACATAGGATCTTCCAAGGGCTTCTTGATTGGTGTATGAMGAAGCTMGGGGTGAATATTCCAACATTTCCTGATCCAATTACCACTCATTTGGTAGTGAGCACAATCGTATCATGACTTCATATCCTWATTTCCTTCACTATAAGGAGCTTTCCTCTTCCATTACTTCCCAACACTCTTATTGTCCCAAGCTTTTCAAGGAGACTTTGATTTTCTCCAGAATCTCTTGCTCGATCTATCACTTTAAAAAAGTGATGTGCCATTATTTTTCTTGGATGGTGTTGGTGATGATTCAAGATTTTTTCTTGACAAATCCTCTGCTTCTGCTACTTTTGAGCATTCTCTTTCACCATACCCCAATCTTACATATCAGGGTCTTTCTTTAACCTCCAGTGGTTGAGTTATGCCTTGACCATTAATACCAAGACCTCCTCCTTTATACCCCATCTTCCTCAACAAATTCAATCCAATGCCCTTGGTGTGACTTTCAAAAACTCCAAAAGGGGAATCATCATTAATAAGGGAAGGAATTGAACATGGAGAATACTTTACCTCCATTCATGTTTGGGACACTTGGTCGTCTTTCTGAAGTTTGGACAACTTATCCTCTTGGTTGGATGAATCTATAGATAATGCCTCTAGGAAACCAACTTGGTTCCCTGGTTTCTAA
>JASDQU010739392.1:56015-73129 GCA_032191745.1 Picea mariana | reverse complement strand
TCCAAAAGGGGAATCATCATTAATAAGGGAAGGAATTGAACATGGAGAATACTTTACCTCCATTCATGTTTGGGACACTTGGTCGTCTTTCTGAAGTTTGGACAACTTATCCTCTTGGTTGGATGAATCTATAGATAATGCCTCTAGGAAACCAACTTGGTTCCCTGGTTTCTAAAGAGCATCCTCTATTATCTAACAATATGTTCAGCTATCAACATTTTCATGATAATAACCATAACTAGTATACCTGCCATGGCCACAAGTTGGCCTAATTTTGGAGGGACTTTTTTCCTCCAGTGTCGTGGAGAATTCTCCAACTTGCTCCTCCATAGATTGTAGTTGCAGTCATATTTTTCTCTTTTCTTCTTCATATTCTTGAAGCAACCTCCTCAATTAAGCATTCTCTACTTGAATGGTCTGGTTGATTTTTTCAAGATCACATAGCCATGCTTGCTTCTTTTCCTTTCTCATGATTATATTCACAATCTACAAAATTGGTCAATCCTTCTTTGATACCACTTGACCCAAGGATTTTTGTGAGATTTTTCTCTACAAAAATCCTACAATGAGGATCTTTTACTGATGCTTAATCACATGTGAACATGAGAAAATAATCTTTAAGCATTGCATATGAATGTGAGAAAATTGTCATAATTGTGTTCATATGTGCAATTAAATCTCTACTTAATCAAGCGAGAATGAAATTGAAACACACACATAAAATTTGACACCCATGTGTTAATGAAGTTCACCAGATTCTTTTGGCTACATCTCTGGATTCACTTGGAATACAAATTGCTTTATTATCCTTCCTTTACCAGGGCTAAACCCTTCTCACAAAATGTGGTACATGCTCCTTACAAGGATGAAAACCAAAGAAACATTCTCTTACAAAAAGAGAACTTAAGGCTCTCACATAAGTGACATTTCTTCAGACACCAGAAGGACTGCATTCCTCTCAATGCAAATCTCTCTCAAAGGGGCCTCAAGGGGATTCCTTTACAATGTTTACATAAATAATTTATATATTTTCCCTCTCTCCATAATTCAAGGAGATAAGATCCACAATTTTAAGATCTAATAACAACTCAAGGATAAAAATGGGTACCTAACATTGCCTTGTTTTCAGGACCCATTCTTTATTTATACCATAGTAGTGTTCAGGGGGGTGTTGGAGATATTACACACTCACCTCACTCACCTAATTATTAATATTCCTAAGTTTTATAGTCTAAGGTTGAGGGTTCTATCCAAAGATGGAATATTCTCTCTAAAGAATATTTCCTAAAAAATAGGGCACCTCCTGAAAAATAGTGGCACCTCCCTATTTAGTTTGAATTCAATTAGGAGTTCAGTTATACTAGTGGAAAGTTTAGTTACTATAGTGGAGGACAACTCACGCATGAAACAATTTATTTTCTCTCATGAAAATTTTTATTTTTTCATGCTTAAGAGAAGGAAGGAACATATCTCATGCATGTGTGCCTTTATCTCTCCCCCATATGTATGAACTCAATTATATGGTGATTGGTTTGAAAATTGACTTAGACTGTGTGGGTCAGTCACAAGGATTAATCACTGGCTGGAGTCCAGATTGTTTATCCACCTCATCCTCATCGTATCAGTCTGCTATCTCAGTTAATCTGGAAGTCAAGGACACAAGTTACAACTTCAAGGTGGTCAATATATATGGGTCATATAGAGACATAATCCCATTTTGGAAGAATTTGGAAGACTCTAAAGTTTTCAATGATTGCAATTTGGTGGTGGGAGGAGATTGAATTTCAAAACCTCTCTCAGAGAAGTATGGGGGGATTTTCCCTGTCAATATCTTCAGAGTGGTTATTTTTTATCATTCCTTGAAAAAATTCAATTAGTAGACGTCGAGCCCATCAAATAGGTACCAACTTCAAGGAATTTTCATTCCAATGAAGATACAATGGTAAAAAGGTTGGATAGGTTTTTGGTCTCTGAACGACTAATGGGCAGGTAGTTTGTTTGGAAATCCTGGGTTTCTAAACATGGTCAATCAGATCATAGGCTAGTGCTTCTCTTGATGTCCTTTAGGGAGGAGATTCCCTCTGCTCAAATTCAACCCAATTTGGTTGGAAGAGGATGATTATTGTGCTCTGGTGACCAATAATTGGGTTGACCTATCCCAAGAGACATTATCCTCGTATATGAATCAATTTTCTCAAAACATGACTCAAATTAAACAAGTCACCAAGAAATGGATTAAGTTATACATGGAAAAATATCATCAATTGTTAAGGGAGGTAAAGGAAGTCATCTCTAGGATCTATCGGGCTATGTATGGGGGCTCACTTGATGATACAAAAATTATACAATTGAAGGAATCCAAAGCTGTGAGAGACTTGGAGACTAAAAAGTAGAGATCTAAAGCTAAATGTAGGAGACAATAATTCAAAATTCTTTCATCAATATGATATTTTATGTAAACATATCAATATGAGATGGGAGATCCAATCTGAGGATGGCTCCAAGGCTCTTACTTTTAAGGAGAAGGCAGAGGAGGGGACATGTTTTTTTCAATCTTTGTTCCAGGAACCAAGAGGATGCCCCATACACGAAATTATTCAAGTCATATCCAAATTTCCTGTTTCTTTTTAAGAGGAAATGAACCACTCCTTGTGTGAGGAGGTCTTTGAAGTGAAGGTTTAGGTGGCTCTTTTCTCGATGCAAAACAATAAAATCCCCATACCAAATGGACTCATTTTTGAATTTTATGTAGGTTTCTATGATATTATTAAAGGCGATTTTCTCAAAGTAGTGAAGGAATCTTAGAGCTCTGGCAAAATGATAGGATATTTTAATTCCACATTTATTGCTCTAATCCTAAAAAGGCAAGACAAGGTTAATATTGCGGACTATTGGTCGATATCATTCTATAACATTATATAAAAATCATAACAAAATTCATTGCTAGGAGGATAAATCCCTTTCTTTCCGATATCATATCGGAAGAGCAATTTGGTTTCCTCCAACATACGCAAATTCATGATGCGGTTAAAGTAGACCTGGAAGCCATTCATTTTGGCCAAAACATCTATCCAACCAGTGGAAGTTATTAATATGGACCTTTCCAAAGAATATGACCATTTAAGTTGGAACTTCCTCTAGTTAGTGTTTCTTAAAATGGGAATGGCCCTTCCCATGGTAAATTAGTTAATGGATTGCATCCAATCTGTGTCCTTTGTAGTTCTTATCAATGACTCTCCTTCTAGGTTTTTTTAGGGCATCTCGCGGGATGAGAAATGGATTTCCAATATCCTTCTTTTTATTTCTAATTATTGAATACGTGCTAAGTAATATTATCTAGGAGGCAAGAAGATTTGGGTCGATTCGAGGCATACGAGTTTCTCAAGAAACCATTTACCATGTTCTATTCGTTGATGACATTTTATGTTTTTCCAGGGGAGAATAAAAATATGTTTTGGAGATTAAAACGATTTTAGACCTATATTTCAATTCCATAGGAATGATAGTAAACCAAGAAAAATATTTTCTATATTTAAGCTTTATTCCAGTCAGATTTAAGCAAGTAATTTTGATTAGCTCCACATTTTAGGTGAAGGATTTGGTCAATGGGTTTAAATATTTAGGGTTTCATTTGAAACCTAACAATTATAGGTTTGAAGATTGGATTTGGATGATAAATAAAGTAGAAAAACACATCTTTGTATGGTTCAATAGATTGATTTCGGGGGGGTGGACTTGTTTTACTAAAATTTGTCATTGAAAGCATTCTAGTATATGGACGTCCATAGTTGCAGTCCCTAAAGGGATCCTTTTAAATATTAGGAATGAAAGTTTCCAATGTTTATGGTAAGGTTATCTCCATACGAGAGGCATTCTTCTGGTCAAGTGGAATAAGTTATCTCTCTCCAAGGAGTTTGTAGGTTGGGGGTTAAAGAATACTTACAATTTTTCCCAAACTCTAGCAGCTTTAATTTTCACATGCAACTCTATGTGACTAATTTTCAGATCTAAAAATTACTTCCTAGTGAGTAAATAGTAACACCCTAGTTGTTGTCACTGGAAATTTTTTCACATTATTGACTAAAATTATATGCAGCAGAAAAAATAAGATCAAATATGAATCATCAACATAAAAGAGACACAAATTTTGTTTTCTGTAAACCTTGTCAAATTCAAAATTTTGAGGGAAAACTAGCCCTCCTAGTCAATACAATTTCACCAAGAAAGTGAGGACAACCTTGTCCTTCAACAATAAAAAAATGAGGACAACCTTGTCCTCTCAATAATTAGAAAAATAAGTAAACACAAACTCAGAAAAATACGCAAAAAATCACCTCTGCCTACAAATTTACTGCAACCACTTGTACCCTTGTTGACATCAGCAGTACGGACTGTTGTACCTGCCTGTCAATTCACACTTGCAAATCTGATGCCACCTTCAAACATGATGATATATTTCCTATCACCTCACACGTACGGGTCAATCCATATAGTACGTCATGTTCGTACTATACTTGCTCACACATGTGGTTTTTGCACATGTGTAGCCTCTCCTCACACATGCGACTAAGTTTTTTCTCACACGTGCATTGTTTCTCTTCCTCTCCCGCACACGTGTGCATCTCTTGGTTGGAAAGGTGCCTTGCTTGGAAAAAAATAGAAACAAAAATCACCTCCAAACCCTAGGCCATATTTTCCACAATTGCAAAATTTCCCTTGCTAAAATTTTCAAGCTCCTAGCATAAGTGCACTCTCACTTATGATAACTTCATCATTCACAATGATCGAACGTCATAATGAAATCTCTCCTTTATATAGAAGTCTTATGAGTGAGTTTAGGCACCCATTCTAAACTCAACAATTAATTATAATATTTTAATATTCTTTGTGGGTGTGAAACCCCTTCACAATCCCACAAAGCCAATCAACTTTCTCATGAGGCCCTAGCCTCATTTCTAGGTTTATTTCACTTAAACGAAAGGATAATTTGGTGCCAATAGAAATTCCCACATTCCTGAAACCTTGGCCTATAGTGGGAATACCTCCCGAATCTTAAAAAAATATCAAAACTCTCTCTTAGTGAGGGAGGTATCACATCCACCATCATTTGGATGGACCTCTATCTCTCACAATGGAAGTAACTTTGCCTCTTGCACTAGATATAATACATTTGCACTCCAATACTTCTGACTGGTTTCTCCCTCTGTCACTGAAGAAAATCCTATTCTCTAATCTACCTCACTGATTGCTCCCTCTATGACCGAGGAAAATCCCACTCTCCAGTCCTCCTGACCAGTTTCCTCCTCTATCATTGTAGAAAAACTTATTGAAACAAATGGATCCTCCATGGAGGTCTCACATTCCCTAGAATCCTCCTGACTCTGAACCTCCTATATGGCCTCCTCAACCCAAGACAATTGTTTGGAAATCATGTAATATGTATCTCTCTCATCTGAACCTAAGGAGGAACTCTCTTTGAATGGTTGACTCTCCCTCTAAGATCGGGCTCCCTCTGATTCAACATGATCCATCTGAAACATGAATCACTCTAAGTTTTTACAATCTATGGAGCCATCTTCTCCATATGAACCTATTAACCTCCTCTAAAGTCTAATATCCTATGAACAGTACTGGGAGGCTACTCCTCCCTACTAGATCATGAGGGTTTATTACCTTTGAACTTTGGCTCCCTCTTAATCGACACTAGTGGTGGGGCCACCTGCCTCATCACTGGTGGAGCTACCTTATCCTCCTCATCTATCTCTCTGCTGCTACTGGCCACAAATCGCATAGGTTTTCCCCTTAGCCTATATAGGTTTCCCTCCCTAACTCCAAGAACCATTGTTGATCTAAATCTAGATCATCTGGGAACAAAAAATACTTGTCCATCTCGATGTTGGAATATTGGTTGTTTTCATTGATGTCAACCCTAGTCATGGGTTGTAGTCATTGATGTCAACCCTAGTCATTGGTTGTAGTCATTGATGTCAACCCTAGCCATTGGATTTTGTACCCCACGGTTGATCAAAGTAGATAGACACGAAGGAAATTAAACATGTATATACAACACCCATGGATGGATAGTATAAGTCATGTCACTTCCTGTGGTATGTGGCACACCATGTGGATCCTCACGATTGAGGAGAAATGAATGTTTGAAGATGACAATGTGAATTGAAGAAGAAACTACATGTCGTCCCTAATGTTAAAAGGAAGTGACATAAAGGGTATAAATACATCTCATTATACATTCATTTTTCAAAACACACAAGTTTATTAATGAACAAGGAGATATAAGTCAAATTTATGAGGAAATCTGAAGTAAAGAAGGCCGAATTTCAAGGGAGGATGAATTCATTTGGTGATGTGTTCTAAGGTATGTTATTTATAGGTCATCTTACCATTTTCGCTATAACGTTGTTTCTAGAACGATTTAGATGGTGAAATTTGGAGGCTATTGAGAAGACATATCTAGATACCTGTGGCAAAAATTTCATTTCTTTATTCGCTACAATTTTGGAGATACACTCTGTGGAAGATAGAGTTTTTGACTAGTTCTAAAGCTAGTCATAAACATGTGTTCCAGGTAACACAATCATAACGTATTCATAGAGAATCGAAATGAAGTGAGACAAATTTCATTAGAAAGAGTATGAGGTATAGTTTCTTGTGTACGAACTTTAGAATCTGATAGTAAATATTGAGCTTGGGGCATGCTGTAAAATTTCTCTCCTAAATAAACTAGAATTGAATAAGGTCTACCATTTTCTCTATAACTACTTTTCTGGGAGGATTCAAGTAGTGAAACTTGGAGGAGTTTGAGAGAATACATTGAGTAATATTATCTACAGGATCATAGTATTACAAGAAGTGAAGAATTTCATAATTTGAAGAAGTGTTGGCACAAGGGCAGACCTGGGGTTCAACGCTACAACAACGCACCAACAAAACCCTAACTACCGACCCTTTCGAAAACACCTGCAAAGCAGATGAAGTCTCACCCGAGGTAGAGGCAGGGGTGGTTGCAAGACTCAGGTGTCTACAACCTTAACTGTGACATGGATATGTGATTATATCACTTACAGAGAACTTAGCATCAATCATTCATCAATATTCAACCCTTATTATACTTCGTAGACAACATAGAGCATCACAGTATTCACTTAGATCTAAGGTAATTTAGCACTTAGCAACATAAAAACATATCAGATACAGTAGATCATCACTAAGCGTCTTCATACATATCATATCTACTATTCATACACATCTAATGAAGCACAAAGAATAAGTAGACCTATCTAAATATATCAAAGAACTTAGCCATAGCAGAGATAAATGCATAAAGTCAAAGCACATAGCATAACACATAGCTATACGTGGTTCACCCCCTTCCCTGGGCTACGTCCACCAAATCTTCTTCTTTATTAGTGTCTCCAATCGGTTACAGGCACAAAGCCACCAAAAACCCTTCCTTGCATAGGATAGAATATCTGTGCAACTCGCTAGATCCTTCTTCCTTGCACTTACAACACAAAGCCTTCTATAAATTCTACAACAACTTGCACTTAGCTCTGTAAACCTTCTACAGTCATGCACAAAGCACTTACATAGTCTATTAGCACTTATCTTACATCACATAGATACAATCCTACTCTACTAGATGCCTAGATGTTTATTTATACATTACAAAAGTGGGCCTAAACATGGGTAAACCCACGGGCCGACATCCCTTTCCCATTATATTGTCCCAAAACCAAAAAAGGAGGTCCAAAAGTGGGCTGAGATCCTATGATCTCTACTTCGTCTGGAATTCCATCTTCGAAAGGCTATCGAAGTCCCAAAAATGGTCAAATATGACCAAGTAACTTCAAAACTTGGTCAAGGGCCAACATTCCCCCAACACTCACCTGTGACTCATCCCGAGTCACTCTAGTATGAGAAATTCCACCTCGAATGCCTCAATATTCGCTTGAGCTGCTTCGACTTGCTATAGTGTGACTTCCTCTTGCTCAGTAAACTCTTGGATGAGTGCATCATTGATTGGTCCCTCTAGGCATTGTTCTGCTATACTCACAAGTTGTTCAAGTTCTAATCCTTGGTTTTCAACTTCGGTGAATAGTTGGCATGCCTTTTCTTTCATTGGTTGAAGTTGTTGAGAGACTTCCATTACTTTACTCTGAAGCATGTGTACCTGCTGTTGGGTCATGTGTTGCTCTGGAAACCTCTTCATTCTCTCAACTAGTGACAAGGCCTTCAACTTTGCTTGTAACGTGTCTGCCTCCTGCTTTGTGTGTTGGAGCTGCGACTCTAACGCCTGTAACTCTGGATTTTTTGTGACGTTTTCATACATCTGAGTGCTTTTGGAGCTTAGCTGCTTGTATTCCAAGGAAAAGGCTTTCAATCTACCAACTTCGCTGTGGACAGTTTCCTCTCTTAGATCTCTTATTTCTTGAGTAGTCTCGGGAACTGTACGAAGTTCTAGGTCTGTGATGTGTTGCTGAAGCTACTGGATCACTCCTTCTAGTTGTGCCACCTACTATGGAACCCATTCTTATATCTGGACTTCGATGACTGTCACAAAGAAAAGTGATTTGTGAACCCGTTCCTATACTTCGAGTTGCTCTGCRAACAATTGTTCCTTGTCTTGCTATAGCGCTACTTTCTCTTCCTCCCACTTTGCTTGAAGAGCTAGTTTTTCTCGTTCTTCATTACTGCRTTGTTCTAGCATGTCTTCTTGTGGCTGCACTAAATCTTGGGTGGCTTGCACCATCTCTTTCTGAGCTCGTTGAAGGTGAGCTTCAACTTTATCGGCGATCTGGTGCAATTRGGTTGGCTCATCTCCTGGTTCTTCTCTTCCACTTGTCGAGGGCGTAATAAAAATTGTGTAGCTAGATCGTAGTGCCTACTTCACCTCTTGAAGTTCACYCTTGATTCGGCTAAATACTTCCTCCTTATTCRCTTCTTGCTTTTCTGCGATCTCTAGTGAAGCATCATTAAATGCAACAACTAAGAAGTCGAAGTCGTCAGGGGTGAGGGTAGTCTTAAACGTAGTCCTTGTGGATTTAGATTTCTTTCAGGATTAAGGATTTGGTGGGGAAACCTTCCTTTTCTTAGATGGATCCTCCTCCTCTCTAGGTGGAGTAACTTTGCCTTTGTTTTACTCGACTTCTCTGCCACCTATCTCTCCACCATCATATCCTTACTCAGGTGAGATTGAAGAGGTCTTCACTAATGTGCTATGGACATCATGCACTTCGTCATCTTTCTTCATCTTGCTTGGTCTAGGTGTGTCCGGCATAGTTTCAGGGCTATCCACATCAGGCATCTCTATGGGGTCCACTGGAACAAGGAGGTCCGCCGACCATTCCTTGGTAATCTCCTCCAATTCATCTTCTGTCAACTTGTAATATGACTGGAGCTATTGTTTATGCTCATCAACGCGCGTTGTAATATAGGTGAAGTGGTGGTCCACGCTAAATTTTATCAAGGGTCTAAACCTGTAAAGTATGTTTGGGGTGATGCATGGTGTAGACTGGATTGCGATCTTCAACTAATTGTAATAGGCGTGGATGACGACATTGGACTGCTGCTGCTTTTTCATGTCGCTGGAGTACCACAGCATACAGAACTTTATGGCCAATGGTTTGAAGGGTTCGATATCTAGGAAAGTGGTGCCTTCTAGTAGCTCCCAGGTAATGAAAGAAATCAATATGAGAAGCCAACTAAAGTGGAACTCATACCCTTGGTCTTTCTCTTCTCTGCAATCAAGCTCTAGTTGATTGACAAGGTACTATGCCCAGTTCATCTGTAGTCCCTCTGCGCACTTCCCTGCGAGGTCGACCATGAATCCGATCACTTGAGTTGGTCTATTATTACGAACTAGCTTGCCCATGATCAGTTGAAAGGAAAGGTGCACTGTGCCACTCTGGATAGAGGCTACCTTGTAGCCTCACGTGCCCTTCTCGACATCACCATAAATTTCTTTAATTCTTTGCACTAATGCTCAGTCTGAGGTCTTTCCAAGGTAGAACTCCTGTGGGTGAGGGCCTTGCATACTAAGCCCTGTGATCTGATTGATCAAGGTCAGATCCACAGTGATGCATTGGTTCAGCCATAGGTATCTGCTGTGATATCACGACATCGATAACTTTACACATGCATTCATCTCCTGATGTCATCTGAAGTGCAGAATCTTCATCACATTGAGTAGTGTGGACTGTGTGAGGTTCTGGGTCCATGAATGCAGGATGATCTTGGAATTATTGCCTTTAGTCTTGGTTAGATACTTGTGCAGGAAAAGAATGATTTAAGCCTTCCAGTCATCAAGGTTGAAGTCACTAAACTTCAATGTTTCGAGCTTATATTGGTCAGAACGAACTGTGCACACCCCTTTCGGAAGGTACGCAGTGATCAAAGTATAATCAAAGTCTCGAGGGACACTATCACAGTTGATGGCACCACTGAGAGGTGGTAGGTAAGCCGGTAGAATGTGCAGAATAAGCTTGGCATTCGCAATGTCGTCTCTGTGATTTGTTCTTATCTCTGTCATGGTTCTGGAAGTTCCTGCTCCATGAGAAATTGAGGGAGAAGCTTGGACTCCTCCCATTAATGATGCTTGCACACCTGTAGATATCCTTCTTTCCAACATGACTCTCTCAATCATTAAGTCAATCAAAACTTCTTCGACTACTCTCTCTGCAGCGCTGAGATCATTTGACATACAATCTTGGGGTAAATTAGATTGGTTGTGAACTGAATTAAGATACTGCAATGGAGGGTACGGGAAAAAGGCGATGATCACAGTGAAAAATAATCTCAGGCGGTGGGCTCAAATTCTTAGTTAGAAAAAAGTATCCTCGGTGCGTGGCGTGATGGAATAAGTAATAAAATTAGCAACATTATGTTTGCAACGGGTATGAGGCATAATTAACTCATGTTCTTTCCATTATGGCGCGGTATGATGGTCTAGTGGCGAACCATCAATGCTTTTCGACTCATTCAGAGTGGAATTCAAATGGTTATATCGGCTTCCAAGGACTATATTTCTTCACCTCGGCGAATTGACCTATGTCGCTAGTCTGATATCTCGACAAAGTTCAATTTCTGTAAGTTTTCCATTCTATGAGGTTCCCTTTGGAATATTTTGTAGCCTATCGATCTTAGCTCTCTTTTTACTTAGCTTCCTAGTCTTCTTTCCAGTGAGCTTTGTCTCAGTGATTCTCTTCCCATTCTGATTCTTATTTTCCTTGGACATAGTCACTTCGCACTGCTGAGATTCTTTCCTAAGACTCAGGGGTAATACTTCTTCTATATTTGAGATAGATACTGCAATCTTCTATGAGTCCTCTAGTGCTCTTGCAACTTTGACATCTGGGCTCTGGGTTTCAAATAGCTTCGATTTTTTCTCATGTTCTTCAATCAGCTGCGTGATCCTTCTGGTCATGGAATCTATTAACTCTTGTCTCTGTTGTTCTAAAACATTTTCTTCTTCCTTATTTGTGGCTTAATCTCTCTCAATCCAAGGTTTTCCAAGTAACATAGTAAATGGGGTGTTGTCCTCAATAAACTTGATAATCTCAAAATCTTCCTCTGTCGAAGTTCCATTAGCATTCATAGGTATTTGAGTGAGCCTTCCACATAGGTTCACCAGTTTTCCTCTGAATATCCCTATTCATCTTAATGAAGGGATCATAGCAGGCCTTCCTAGAGCTTCCACAGTTTTCTCTGACATAATGTTCATTTGTGTTTCTTCATCAAGAACACAGTCAATGTCGAAGTCCCCTATTCATACTTTGATGCATTATTTTTCTTTAAAGACATCTGATAACCTAAAATGTCAGTGGTCGTTCAAGGTGTCTTTCATCTGTAGTAATACCTTCTTGGATTCTTTCTGGGGTTCGACTATTTCTAGAGCTGCCTTAGGATTTTCTTCATTCATATTCATTCTTTCAAGCTTAGAAATCATTCTAGGGAAGTCCAATACTTCATGGTCCAAAGCTTTGCAATAGAGACAACTAGGTCTTCCACCAGGGAATTCCTTAGCTAGATGGCCTAGTTTTATGCAACTGTAACATAGGTTTAATCCTCACTTTCTTTTAAATGATCCCCAACCTCTTCTGTACCGCGCACCATAATCATGGTAGCTAGCCTACAAAAAAATCTTTCTAGGATCCTGCATCCATTTGTTAGTCCAATCATTCTTTCTATGCATAGGTATAACATATATATCATTATGCTTATCATATCTACTCATATCAAAGTTTCTTTCATCTATCAGTGCCCTTGTTTTCAAGATAGGACATAATCTATAAAACATACCTAGATCCATACTTTAGAAACAAAAAATTTCACTTGTTTTACTTTTGTAGAGCACAAAGCTTTCAGATCTAAATTTTTTTAACTATTCTTACCTTTATTAGAGGATTGAGCTTACAGATATTACCTCTTTTCTATAGATCTTACCTCTTTTCTACAAATCCAACCTTATTTTCTTCATAAACTTCTACTTTTACCTTTCTTAGAGCACAATGCGTTCAGATCTCACTTATATTCAACCCTTATTATACTCCACAGACAACACAGAGCACCGCAGTATTCACTTAGATCTAAAGTAATTTAACACTTAGCAACAACAAAATAGATTAGATACAGTAGATCAACACTAAGCATCTTCATACATATCAGATCTACTATTCATACATATCTAATGAAGCACAAAGCATAAGTATAACTATCTAAATATATCAAAGCACTTAACCAAATCAGAGATAAACACATCAAGTCAAATCACAGAGATTAACACACAGATATACATGGTTCACCCCCTTCCCTAGGGCTACGTCCACCAACTCTTCTTCTTTATTAACATCTCCAATCAGTTATAGGCACAAAGCCACCAAAAACCCTTCCTCACATAGGACAAAAGATCTGTGTAGCTCGCTAGATCCTTCTTCCTTGCGCTTACAACACAAAGCCTTCTATAACTTCTACAATAACTTGCACTTAGCTCTATAAACCTTCTACAATCATGCGCATATCACTTACATAGTCTATTAGCACTTAGCTTACATCACATAGATACAATCCTACTCTAATAGATGCCTAGATGTTTATTTATACATTACAAAAGTGGGCCTAAACATGGGTAAACCCATGGGCCGACATCCCTTTCCCATCACATTGTCCCAAAACCCAAAAATGGGGTCCAAAAGTTGGCATAGATCCTATGATCTCTGCTTTTTCTGGCGCTCCATCTTTGACAGGCTGTCGAAGTCCCAAAAATGGTCAAATATGACCAAGTAACTTCAAAACTTGGTCAAGGGCCAACAAGCCCTCAACACTCACATGTGACTCGTCCCGAGTCACTCTGGTCTGAGCAATTCCACCTCGAATTCTTAGCTCAAGCTGCTTTGACTTTCTCTAGTGTGACTGCCTCTTGCTTAATGAACTCTTGGATGAGTGCATAATTGACTGGTCCCTCTAGGCACTGTTCTGTTGTACTCACAACCTGTTCAAGTTCTACTCGGTTTTCAACTTTGGTGAACATTTGGCATGCCTTTTCTTGCACTGGTTGAAGTCGTTGAGAGACTTCCATTACTTTACTCTGAAGCATGTGTACCTTCTGTTGGGCCATGCATTTCTTTGGAAACCTCTTCATTCTCTCAACTGGTGACAAGGCCTTCAACTGTGCTTGTAACATGTCTGTCTACTGCTTTTCATGTTGGAGCTGCGACTCTAATGCCTGTAACTATGTATTTTCCATGAGGTTTTCATATGTCTGAGCACTTCTGGAGCTTAGTTGCTTGTATTCTAAGGAAAAGGCTTTCAATCTTCCAACTGTGTTGTGGGCAGTTGCCTCTCTTAGATCTCTTATTTCTTGAGGAGTCTCAGGCATAGTGTGAATTTCCAGGTCTATGTTGCACTGTTGGATCACTCCTTCCAATTGTGCCACCTGCTGTGGAACCTGTTCTTCTATCTGGACTTCGATGACTATCACAAAGAAAAGTGATTTGTGAACCCGTTCCTGCACTTTGAGTTTCTCTGCAAGCAACTGTTCCTTGTCTCGTTGTAGCGTTGTTTTCCCTTCCTCCAACTTTGCTTGAAGAGATAGTTTTTCGCATTCTGCATTATTGCGTTGTTCTATCATATATTCCTGTGTCTGTGCCAAAGCTTGGGTGGCTTGTGTTGTCTCTTCTTGAGCTCGTCGAAGGCAAGCTTCAACTTTATCAACGATCTGGTGCAATTGGATTGGCTCATCTCCTGGTTCTTCTGTTCCACTTGTCAAGGGTGCAATAGAAACTGTGCGGCTAGATTGTAGAGCCTGTTGCACCTCTTGAAGTTCACCCTTGATTCGGCTGAATACTTCCTCCTTCTTCGCTTCTTGATTTTCTGCGATCTCGAGTGAATCATCATTCAATGCAGCAACTAAGAAGTTGAAGTCATCTGGGGTTGGGGTAGTCTTAGACGTAGTCCTGGTGGCTTTATCTTTATTTTGGGATGAATGATTTGGTGGGGTAACCTTCCTTTTCTTGGATGCATCCTCCTCCTCTCTAGGCGGAGTAACTTTTCCTTTGTTTTTCTCCCCTTTTGTGCCACCTAGCTCTCCACCATCATCTCCCTTCTCAGGTGAGATCGAAGAGGTCTTTTCCAATGTGCTATGGACATCATTCACTTCATCATCTTTCTTCGTCTTTCTTGGTCCAGGTGTGTCCAACATAGTTTCAAGGCTATCCACATCGGACATCTCTGCAGGGTCTGCTAGAAAAAGGAGGTCCACCGACCATTCCTTGGTAATCTCATCCAAGTCATCTTCTATCAACTTGTAATATGACTGGAGCTGTTGTTTATGCTCATCAATGTGCACTGTAATATAGGTGAAGTGGAGGTCCGTGTTGAATTTCATCAAGGGTCTAAACTTGTAAAGTGTGTTCGGGGTGATGCGCAGTGTATACTGGATTGCGATCTTCAACTGGTTGTAATAGGCGTGGAAGACAACATTGGACTGCCACTTCTTGTTCATGTCGCTGGAGTACCACAACATACAGAACATCGTGGGCAGTGGTTCAAAGGGTTTGATATCCAGGAAAGTGGCACCTTCTAGTAGCTCCTAGGCAATGAAAGTGATCAGTATGAGAATCCAACTAAAGTGGAACTCTTACCCTTGGTCTTGTGCTTCTCTACAATCAAGCTCTATTTGATTGACAAGGTACTGCACCTAGTTCATCTGTAGTCCCTCTGTGCACTTCCCTGCGAGGTCGACCATGAATTTGGTCACTTGACCTGGTCTATTCTTACGAACTAGCTTTCCCACAATCAGTTGACAGGTAAGGTGCACTGCGCCACTCTAGATAGAGGATACCTTGTAGCATCACGTGCCCTTATCGACATCGCCATAAGTTTTTTTAATTCTCTGCGCTAATGCTCAGTCTGAGGTCTTTCCAGGGTAGAAATCTTGTGGGTGAGGGCCTTGCATACTAAGCCTTGTGATCTGATTGATCAAGGTCAGATCCAAAACGATGCATCGATTCAGCCATAGGTATTCGCGTGATAGCATGACAGGAGTAAATTTACACATGCATTCACCTTCTGATGTCATTCGAAGTTTGAAATCTTCATCATGTTGAGCAGTGTGGACTGCGCAAGGTTCTGGGTCCATGACTGTGGGATGATCTTAGAATTATTTCCTTTAGTCCTGGTTAGATACTTGTGCAGGGTGAGCATGTTGTATGCATTTCGATCGCCAAGGTTGAAGTCACTACACTTCAATACCGCGAGCTTATCTTAGTCAGCAGGAACTATGCGCACCCCTTTGGGAAGGTACGCAGTGATCAAAGTATACTCGAAGTCTCGAGGGACACTGTCATGGTTGATGGCGCCRCTGAGAGGTCGTAGGTAAGCCGATAGAATGCGCGGAATAAKCTTAGCATTCACAATGTCTTCTCTATGCTTTGTTCTTGTCTCTGCCATGGTTYTGGAAGTTCCTGCTCCATGAGCAGTTGAGGGAGAATCTTGGACTCCTCCTATTGATGATGCTTGCACACCTATAGACATCCTTCTTTCCAACATGAMTCTCTCAGTCATTAAGTCAATCAAAACTTCTTCGACTAATATTTTGCGGCACTGAGCTCATACGACATACAAGCTCAGGGTCAATTAGATTGGGTCTGAACTGAATTCAGAGACTACAATGGAAGGTACGAGAACAAGGCGATGATCACAGTGAAAAATAATCTCAGGCCGTGGGATCAAATTCTTAGTTAGAAAAAAGTATTCTCAGTGCGTGGCGCAGCGGACTAAGTAAGAAAATTAGCAACAGTCTACTTGCAATGGGTATGAGGTGTCATTAACTCATGTTCTGTCCGTTGTCTCGGTGATTCTCTTCCCATTCTGATTCTTATTTTCTTTGGACATAGTCACTTTGTGTTGCTGAGATTCTCTCCTAAGACTCAGGGGTAATACTTCTTCTATATTGGAGATAGATACTGCAATCTTTTGTGAGTCCTCTAGTGCTCTTGCAACTTTGACATATGGGCTCCAAGTATCAAATAACTTTGATTCATTCTCCCATTCTTGAATCAATTGCATGATTCTTCTGGTTATGGAATCTATTAACTCTTGTCTCTGTTCTTCTAAAACCTTTTCTTCTTCCTTCCTTCTAGCTTGATCTCTCTCAATCCAAGGTTTTCCAAGTAACATAGTAAATGGGGCGTTGTCCTCAATAAACTTGATAATCTCAAAATCTTCCTCTGTCGAAGTTCCATTAGAATTCATATGTATCTGAGTGAGCCTTCCACATAGGTTCACCAGTTTTCCTCTGAATATCCCTATTCCTCTTAATGAAGGGATCATAGCAGGCCTTCCTATAGATTCCCAAGTTATCTCTGGCATAATGTTCACTGGTGTTTCTTCATCAAGAACATAGTCAATGTTGAAGTCCCCTATTCTTACTTTGAAACATTCTTTTTCTTTAAGGATATATGATAACCTAAAATGTCGGTGGTCGTTCAAGGTGTCTTTCATCTGTAGTAATACCTTCTCAGATTCTTTCTGGGGTTCGGCTATTTATGGAGTTTCCTTAGGGTTTTCTTCATTCAAATTCATTCTTTCAAGCTTAG
>JASDQU010739392.1:34017-50151 GCA_032191745.1 Picea mariana | reverse complement strand
TTCAACCAGAGTTTCCTATTTGCATGATCTCTTTTAATATCCATTCCCAAAATGAAGTTAGCAGCATCGAGATCCTTCATGTCAAATTTGGAGGATAGCTGCGATTTCACCTCCTTGATAACATCCATGTTATTTCCTACCAACAACATGTCATCAACATACAACACTACATAATGAAGTGATTACCAACCTTCTTGGAATATACACAGTGATCAACCCTGCTTCTCACAAATCCCAATCCAAGGATGTATGTGTCAAACTTTTGGTACCACATCTTAGGTGATTGATTCAGACCATATAGTGACTTCTTTAGCTTACAAACCAACTCTTTCTTTCCCTTCACTACAAATCCTTCTGGTTGCTTCATGTAGATTTCTTCTTCCAGATCCTTGTGTAGGAATGTTGTCTTCACATCCATCTGTTCCACTTCAAGATCAAAAAAAAAAACAATAGATAAAATAAATCTAATAGAATTTAACTTAGCAACAAGAGAAAAAATCTCAAAAAAGTCAATTCCCTCTACCTGGGAATAACCTTTTGCTACTAACTGAGCTTTGTATTTCTCCACTTTACCTTGTGCATTAAACTTCTTCTTAAACAACCATTTTCTACCAACATATTTTCTTCTAGATGGAAAATCAACTATATCACATGCCTCATTCTTATCCAAGGCATCCATTTCTTCAACCATGGCCTTCTTATAGAGTTTACTATCCTTTGAATTCATTGCTTCCTTGACAGTTCTGGGATCATCATCAATAATAGATAAAGAAAAATTGGAACGGAAATCAGGTGGACTGTACGTTTCTAGTTTCCTTTTATCTCTCATTGATATCCTCAATACTGGGGTATGAGGTTCTTCTTCTTCTTTTGCTTCCTCTTCTTCAGATGATTCAAATTTTGCATCATCCAACTCAAGCTCTATTTTCTCAGGTTCGTCTTGCATTGGTAGGAATTCATGCGACACATATTTTACCTCACTTGATGTATAATTAGTGTAATGTAGGTAGGACGTTATTTTCAAGTTTTCTTAGTTTTGAATAATTATGCTCTCCTCCACACTTCGTGCGATTGCGAGGATCAGAAAGTAGGATGACTAAAGTTGATTTTAGGGAGAATTTTAATTGTTAATGATTACACAAAAATTGCCTAATCTATTTTTCGTCTACAATTTGTTTCCATTTGCTCATAAAGTTTCAATAAGTTTGCGAAATAAATTTTTAAAGCCCTTCTATTTTTTACTTTCTGAAAGCATAAAAAGAATAAAATAAAAAATAAAAAAACATATAAAAATAGATTTGTGCATCCATCCTTGACCTGAAATAAACTAGAAATAAACCATCTTAACCCTTCTACTTGGAGTAAAACCTGCAAAGGCAGGGTTTGATACGATAAAGCAGAGAAACTCTCGTTGGTACATTGGGAGTCGAACTCGACATTGAATGTAGACACGATTCTTGTGCAAATTTTTGGGTATTTAAGAACTTTCCCTTCCATTGCGTTTTCTTTTCGTTGGCATCGAAATATTTTTAGCCATCTATCCATTTCTCTATCTCATCGAAGTTCTCGTTTCAAAGATCTAACTTTTGAGATTAAAATATTTAACGGTAGCTTTCAAATGAAAAATCCTTACACATAAATTCTTTCAAAACCTGTGAACTGTGGCTTCATCAGATCGTGTCCTTTTCTTTAAAACGATAACTCTTCATGCAACAATACCATGAAAGTTTCCATTTTGACCTTGACAGGGCATTTGAGAATGTCGATACGAACTGTAGCAGACACAGCTGGATCCATTACTATTATTTACCGATCTGGAAGTTTGTCTTGGTGTATCAAGGGACTTTGTTCCAGAAGCCTTTCGCCATTAATTTCTCTTTTATCGAGTTCATTCTTGGAAACGTGTTGAAGGTTGTAAGCCATGAGTAATTTCATTCGATGCAAAATGCCCTACTCAGATTTTAAATCCAATGCATGTTTAACGTGGCTCGACAGGCTCTCATCTGCCAAGGGGTTTCTGGTAGAGCTTGGGCTTAAAATTGAAGCTTTTCTCCACTTTGATGCATCGCAGATTCACTCTTTGGCCCTTTCCTATAGTATGAAGAAAGATTATGAAAAACTATCAGCAAGATAGACCGTTGCAAGAAACTCTGTTGGACAGATCAACTGATCATGGCATTATTACAAAGTCCTCTCCAAATCAAAGTTTCATTCCACTATCAATTAGGCTTATCGTTTCATAACCCTGTGATGTAATGAATACACTTAAAAAGAAATTGTTTCATTCTGATGCAGTTGCCCAAGCTTCCTCTTCGCTTTATGGAGTTGGCATCTGTCACCAGAAATGAAACTCGGGGCTCATTCGGGTAAACATCTGCTCTAAAAATAGAAAAGAAACATCGGTTTTTACGACCATTCTCACTCCTAATCATTAAAATCCATTTATGGAGAAACCATGTGAAACGTGGATCGTTTCATCCTCATTATAGAGACTTAGTTGAATCCAAAAACGTGCTAGAAGTAAATCAACTTTATAAATGGTTTTGCAGTGTCTCTGGTTTTACAAAGATTTTGTATCCATTGACTAGATTACGTGTGGGTTTTAAGTCGATCTCTTTGGTGGGTGTGAAATTGACTTGTGGCACCATGTTCACATTCTTCACTAATTGAAATGGAATAAAATCGAGGCAAAAATAGGGTGGTGCTCCACTCATAGGGTTCATTCTTGAGATTCCCGTGATTTGGATGCAACAACCAAACTAGCCTTTGATGCCTCGAAGAGAGTTACCCTATTTTTGAAATCATGTGTCAATTTCTCATTGCTAAAAAAAAAATTGTCACATTCAGTGTTGAAGTACTGGAAGATTTTTTATTAAATTTGGAAAGGGATCCCGCATTCATTGCATTCCAATTAAATTAAATTCTAGCATTCATTTCAGGTTTCCTGTTGCAAATATCTGATACAGAGCAGCGAGATAATGCTATTTATGCGCTGATTTTCTGCTGATTATTTTTTGTCCACCTCCATGCTCATGAAAACCATACAGAGTATCGCAACAACCCAAATATTTCTAATCGCGGCCTTGAATTTGCAACATGATCGCCCCCTATTTGAAAATCCATAACTTGTGCCATAGGTCCAACTATCAACAATTGGCCTCGCAACTAGTTCTTCCACAATCATATAGCTTCTAGACATACTACCTTTTGTAATGATGGATTGATTGGTAAATAGGAATACATTCCTTTGTAGGGTGTCCTTCTGGGCTTGAACATTGTTTAGCACGTTGAGTGTGACTGCAGGGTAATCCTTCGCAACATTCTCAAAACTAGGCAGATTGGTTTTCACATATGGAAAGTGATGATATGGATGGTTTCTCGTGAATATATCACTGGGAATCTTTTCCTTGACTCGTTATTGCAAGATCAAATGCTGAAAGGTACTTTTCATTTTAACGCAATGAACCAACATTAATAAAAACAATCGAGAAGCACTTGGCATCTGTTTGACATTGGTCATTCTATTGACAATAAGTGACAATCATGCACCTAGCAACTAATTTTCCAAACATCTAATTGCGCCTCACCTTGACACCCGGATACTCACTGTCAATTTATGACATTGTCGATGACTGCTAAGTCTCCTTCAACAGAATCGGATTAGTCTGCTTGGTGTTTTAGTATTGACACCTGGGGCTTGGGGCACTTAACCTTTTTGCATAAGAGAAATAATCCCACAAAAACATATTCTTTGTGCTTAAATATCCCAATGTTTCAAGGATAAATTGACATGTTGTGCAAGACTTATGCTCGTGGTTGTTCCCTTGGCTTAGCACTTGGTGCTAGTCATAGGCACTTGTGCTGACTTGTGTTGATACCTTGCTTGGCTTGATAGTTGGAAGATTTCGAGGTTGTGTGTTTTCAATTATACCAACATTAATATTATTGTGATTAATACAATAATCAAGAAAAGTAAGTTGCATGAATCCTCATACAACTTAATAATTCGGTTGTGGTATAACCTAATAATCAAGCATAGTGTAAAAAAAAAAATACATATAAAACAAAAACAAATAAAAAATGAAAAACATAAAGATCTGGCAAATGGACATTTCACTCAATTCCTAAAAACAATACTAACACATGTTTTTATGCATTAACGCTAATTTGTTTTTATTAAGTCACTTCACACAACAGTCGACAATGAACAAGCGCACAACGACAACAGGTAAAAACACATTTTATTTTTAATTTGCCGCATTCATACTAAATCTCACATTTTTTGTTTTAGGATGATCTCACAATTTTGATTGCATGATTAATATTAAGTTCGATTACAGGAATGAAGATGCTTACATTCTATGCCACAATGATTTTCAAGAATTGCAAATTTTTTCTGAAAACATGCTTGTTGCAAGCTTGAAGGAGTTGCTTCTCATTATACACATCATGACAATTGTTGTTACACAAAACCCATCCATACAACCATTTTGTGTCATGAACGCCTTTCCCCATTTCTCCTTCAAATGCACATTAGTCATCCATGTTGAAGTCCACTTTCCATCGCCTTATCCTTCATGACTTCGCACACGCCTATCTTTCCGAGTCACATACATCTCTTTATATTTTTTCAGTTCATCTTTTTTCCTTATGAATAAAACCATCCAACTCCCTTTTCCATGACTACATTGCCTTGCTATAAACAATGTTGATACTGAGATATTTCCTATAGTCCTACCAATCTTTTTATCAGAACTTGCGTTGACTGATGTGGGATTCCTTAAGGCCCACCTTTCAACAAGTCTTGCCCCATTGACCTCAACACCTTATTTGGGATATAGACTAGAGTTATTTTTTATTACTTGGAGGCTTGAATGCCTTAATGACAAGTTTTCTCACTGAAAATCATGGGAATACATCATTGTCCCTTGATCATCAGATCTTGCAAGTGGCTGGACATCAGCTCATTCATTCACACTTCGCAAGATGTACTTAGGTACCTTGGCACTCATTGACATCAATGATGAGTTGCCTTGCATTGTTTAACGACATTCACCAATGGTCGATAATCCAATGACTTCTCTTCATGCTCGACATTGACACATTCATTCGCATGACTAGAATTGTACCATCGGGTGAAGACTATACACTTTTTCATGATTCCATCAGTAGTTGCAACAGTATTTTTCCAGCCATATGAGAGTACCATAGTTCCACTTTCGTACTTCCTCTTTTCCATGATTCATCAACAACAGTTCAGATTCTTCCACTTCACATTCTCTGATCCAACAGTGACATATTCCATGCTCCAGCAGCCGCATTATCCATATTCCTATTGCATAGTTCATCAACATTTTGGGTAAGTGGAGGTATGTTGTTTTCTACTCTTTAATCATGCAATTCCTTACATGCTAGAGTGAATGAATTTGGAAAAGTCCCTCAACATGCTCCCTTTCCTTTTCACTTCTATGACTCATGCCACATTGCATGAGGACATGCAACCAATTCAGTTGGGGGGGGGGGNCACTACCATTCCATTTTTTCATGTTATTTACCATTTACCAACATTTTTTTCTTCCAACGATACTATGTTGCACTTTGCTTCATAAGCATTGATATACATATTGGCATGGTTCACAAATATGCAAAAGGGTTTTCTTATACTCAGTGATGTTTCCTTATGCACATTGATAGCTTATTTTTATTCCAGCAAGTAAATGGGTAAATTATTATCAAGAGAACAAATAATGAAATGAATGTTGTTTACACAAGAACCAACATTTTATTATCATAACAACAAGAGAAAAAAATAACAAAATGAATGTTGCTTACACAAGAACCAACATTCTCTATATTCATGGTTGTCACACAAGAACCAACCATAAGAAAATCTCAGCTGTTATTCATGTAAATCCCGTCCTGGAAATATTCATTATCATCACTCAAAGCCAAAATTCAGATGCCAAAATTTCTTGAGAAGATCCTTGCACAGTTGCATGAGGACATGCAACATGTTTAGTTGGGGGGTATGTTGAGTCTCAGGATTGTCGCATTTTCATCCACTTTTCCCTTCACCATTCATCACATTTATCCATATTCTACCACTCCATAAACCATTCATTAATACCATTTTCATAATTAAATATGGGTTTAACCTTATTATTTTCTAAATCATTTATTTTAGTATTAAAAGGGAATTTGTGATTAAATATTAGAAAATTGACATGTTTTCATATATATCTCAAAAATGTCTGAGCTTTGTAATGTGTAGGAATATGTGAAGGATTAATACAAAAATACTTCTCGAATACTTCCTCCACCATTTCAATATTTGTGGATATAATTCAAGCCTATTCCAAGGAAAAGATCATGGATATTTGGTTGTCATATCTTATCCAAGATATATGAGAGATATGTGTGAGGATTTGAAGGGATTGTATTTTGTAATAATGGGAAATGGGTTTAGAGAAAAGTGGATCTGTAATTATGAGATGTTTATCTTCTTTTCAAATCTCTCGTGTAGAAAAGAGAGTGCCTTTTCTTCATGAGAGGAGGAGAATCATTATTATGTAGATTGAGGGAAGAATTATTATGATGTAAGGTAGGTTCTTGAGGAGAGAATTGTTATGATGTAGATTTGATTCATAAAGAGACTCCTTTTGTAAACCTACTTGTTGAAGATTAATGCAAGTTTGAGTTCAATGATCTTGTGTCTCTTAGAAGTTAGCATCTGGTGATCTAAAGCTTCCATGTTGGCATTAGCAAGGGCCACCGATCCATTTGGTAAGCTTATTGTAAATTGTTAGTGTAGATTTTCATTTCATGTATTTGTTATTTTGATTTCATGTTATTTTGTTTGATTTCACTATTCAAATTTGTTGCAAAGTGTGGTAATGCGGGAACATTTGGATCTCCATATTTCACCATACCTAAGCTTTAATGGAGCATCCCACTTGTTAGTTTAGTTGCTTCAGGAGATAGAATAAAAGTTCATTTTTTCTTTTCATGAGCCATCAATGAACATGTCCATCACCTGAGCAAGAGCTTTTGCTTGTTTATGAGTTTTTCTTTCCATCTTTCGAATTGTGTGAAGATTGTTATTTTTAAAAGTGTGTTGGTTTCTAAATGGTTTCCTTATCTAAGATATACTAAACAAACATAGGAACCTATCTGTTATCGAAACATATAGTGCATCAACTCTACTGATTACGAATCTCAGTTGATAATTTATGTTTGGTAATATATTATGCATATAATTGCACCAACAAAAACAACATCTCGAATTTAAACAATCTTCTTGGTTTCTGGGTTCCAAAGCTTATAACCTTTCACACCATCTTTATAACCAATAAAGATACACTTTTCATCCTTTTTATCCATCTTACTCCTTTTTTCCTTTGGAACATGTACATAAGCATCACAACCAAACACTCTAAGATGTTGAAGAGAGGGTTTCTTTCCATACCATACCTCATGTGGAGTTTTATCATCCAACGCCAATGAAGGTGATCGATTGAATAGGTAACATGCTATACCCACTGCCTCTACCCATAATTCTTGTCCTAACTCAGCACCGCTCAACATGTTCCTTGTTTTTTCTATAAGTGTCATGTTCATCCTTTCTGCAACTCCATTCTATTGAGGAGTGTGTGGAGTAGTCTTCTTCCTTGCTATACCACACTTCTTACAGAATTCTTCGAATTCATTTCCGCAGAATTATCCACCATTATCTATTCTCAATACCTTTATTTTCTTCTCTATCTGATTTTCTACCAGAGCCTTAAACTCTTTAAATTTATCAAATACCTCAGATTTATTTCTAAGAAAATAAAGCCATGTGTTCCTTGAGAAATAATATATGAATGAAACATAATACATAGATTTACCTAGGGATGGAACAGGAATAGGTCCAAACAAATCACTATGTATCAAATCTAAGATCCCCTTTGCTCTTGTAGCACCAGATGAGAATCTTACTTGATTTTGTTTACCATATATGAAATGTTCATAGAAATCAAAATCCAGAGTGCAATTAGACATACCTTCAACCATACCTTTACCGTGTAGTGTTCGGAGGCGCTTTTCTCCAATATTCCCTAGTTTTTGATGCCACAACATGGTCTTCTTTTCAAGGACAGTATTGGTCTTTTATCCTTCATCTCTCTACTCAGGGACAAAAAAACTGTTACACCCATTAGTATAAGTTCTTCCCAAAAACTTGTACATAGTTCCACACTGAAGTCACCTCATCAACACCATTGCCCCTCATACCATCTTGCAAGTTCCCTTTCCAGGTAGATCTAAGTCTCCAGGAAAATATTTGAGGAAATGCTGGAAGTGTGGTAAAATAGGGCATTATAAGAAAGATTGCAAATCTAGGAAGGTTGATAAACCAAAGGGATCTGATAGTACCTCTTACACATAGGTGAAAACCTCCACTAAATAAGGAGGTGATGTTTACCTGGAATATACAAGTACACATGTATACCGTGATGTATGGTTGATCGACTCAGGTGCGTCATACCATATGACTCCTCACAGGGAGTGGTTCTCTGAATATGAAAAATGTGATGGTGGTAATGTATTTCTAGGAGATGACTCGACAGCCAGAATCTCCCTGGGAGATGTTAGGCTCCTGGCTAGTTTTGGAATGTGCAGAACCCCATAGTTTCTTGGTTGTAGATTCTCCCGAGACATTCAACAACACTGAATTTTCCAGGCATAGTCGAATAGTACTCCTTGCTCTTCTTTCCAACTTCTCCCAATCTTTCTTCGACATACCAGTAGGTGGTGTACTAGTAGTTTGTGTACTAGTAGGTTGTGTACTAGTCGTATGTGTTCTAGTAGGCTGCGTACCAGTAGGATGTGTACCAGGATCCACAACTGTAATGTCCCCAAGGCCGAGCCCTATTGTAAAGCTTGCATTATGAATTGTAATTATGTTTTATAGGATGGTGAGCCAAGTTTATATAAGATGGTGGGCTTATGTGATTATTAGGCCAAAGAGCCAAAGTGTTGAAGGTTGGGAGCTTGTTTTTGTATATGTAACCATGCATAAAATTAATAAAAAAATACAAACACCGCTGCGTGCAGACTGACCACGATGAATGAGTGAAGGGGAACTAAGCTTCCATAGAGTGGGTAAGGGATTGGGGGCTGGATGGTTGGGAAGAGGGGATAAGTGTTGAGCCTAAGGGCCAAGCCTAGGGCTTTAAGTCCTTGGGAATAATATTTTAATATTATTCCAAAAATACATGTGAAATGTATGTTTTATCCTAAGTTCCTAGAAGGCGAACATGTGCAAAAAGGGAACACATGCTATGAAGCGCATGCAGCTTTATGGGTGACAAGTGTCAACCCAAGTGCATGCAGTTAAAACTATGGAAATGAGCCGTGTTGGGGGTTCCACTTCCATTCCCGTCGACTGTTGTGTAGGTTCCTCCTCCATTACACCATCGATCGTTTGAACATGAATCATGTTTGACCTCTGCAAGAATACCCTCACGCAACTCTGAAACCAGGGAAAAGTTCTGTGTTTGTTTTGGGGAAAGTCGATACACACTCACGCAACACTAAAACTGGGGAAAAGGTCTGTGTTTGTTTCGGGAAAAGTCAGTGCACCCTCTGATTTTGAACTGTCGAGCCTGTGTGCGGGATATCTGTACACCTTACACAGTCTCGAAACCATAACCATGAGTTTATCCAGTAATTGTTGAGCCTGGTTGGGTTGAAGTATGTGTCTGTCACCTATTGGGAAGCTCGTGTCTGTTTTCCCAGTTGACTGTTGTGGCCACACAGTGTTGGACTGCATGTGGTTTGCTGGCCAATGTAAGTTCATGCTGAGCCTGTGTGTAACCTCTCTCCAGGTGAGGGAGGTGGTTATTGTTGGAAGAGGCAGGTTTTCAAGCCTATGAGCAACTCTCTCCAGGTGAGAGAGTTTGCTGGGAAGTGGTTTTCTCCCAGAGAGAGTCCAACACCAGCTACGGAGCTCTGAGACTTCTTGATCCAACCTGTTGCTAAGACCCATAGAGGGAGGTGAGGCACTGATGGACTATTCTTTTGAAGGTGTATACTCCTAGGTGGAACAGGCATGTGGGGAATGAGAGTCCATGAGTAGTGGGTGTAATAAGGCATCCTGGGAAGAATCCTTCCAATGATTCTGTGTAGTTTTCCCTGTAACCTCAGCCTAGCCTAGGATTCCTTGCCTTGGGTGGAGCTTAGTCCCAGCTCGGGGGTGACCTACTGCTGAGAGTGATGAGTAGCATGGTCTAAGGCTGGGAGGTTCGTGGAAGGCCTGCAAGTGGTTGGTGGAATTACCACAGTTTCAAAGATAAGTATTATCTTATGCTTTAATTATGTTTTGCATTCCTATGTTGCTTATAATTATCATGTATTTCGTTGTAATCATGAATTACTGTTAATTCCATTAAATTTGCATATTAGCAGTAATCTTGTGCCTACTCTGAGTTAAATGTGTTTCATTTGATTAAATTCATGTTATATATATAAATAAGTATGAGATTGTTGTTCCGCACAGTAGCGTCTTCCCGTCCAGCGATTGCATGAAGGCTGGGGGAGCGTTACAGAATGGTATTAGAGCCCAGTTTCAATGCTGGGCCTGGATGGGCCAGATCAGTGGTCTTTGGATTGAGGTTTTGAGAATAAATTGTGTCTAGAGGACTAATTTCAGACCTCAGAATGTTTTCTGAGTGTCAACGGGCTACTTGACCATATTACAAAGCTCAAGAGGTGTAGCGGTATTATAAAAACCACAGCTGGTGTGGTATATGGCCACAGGGAGAGAGAACTCCACACCAAAAGTGTTGGAGCCATAGAATCTGTTCGGGAGGAAAGGAGAACCCTCACGACCATCAGATCTGGAGAATGTGCACAAGGCTTAAAACCCTTTGGAGTTGCACAAGTTTGTGGAAATCGCGGTACTCAAAATCCCAAAATTGTGAGGACCGTCTATCGGAGGGACACGTGGCTATTTGTTGGAATTTCAGCATCCGAGAAACCAAAGGGAAAGATCCCTCATTGTCACAAGTCGTGAAATCCCGGTTACCAAAAACCTGAAAACCCGAAGTCCTGAAATATTTGAAGACGGAAGAACCGACCCAAAATCCTAAAATGATCTACACCGTAGATCGTAGGAGAGGAACTTGAACTATTGGATCATTTCAGAATTTGGGGATTGAAATTACGAGACTTAGATTCGCTACATCGCGAACTCCTAGTTACCGAAAACCTGAAACCATGAAATCCTAAAAATGCTGAAAGGATCTGCGTCGTAGATCTGAGAGAGGTCTAACTGTTGGATTTCGCTTGGAAGGGACATGGGCACATGGATGTGTACCACGTGCTAGCGGGTCGAGAAGAAAAGCGAGAGTGGTGGGACCCGATGACATCACCATAGGTGATGTGGACCCTCCTAAGTGTGCCACTTTCCACTATGGATGTGGGAGACAGTCGTGCTTTGTGGACCTGGAGGGTAAAGGAAATCAAATTTTCAGAATTCAGGGATTGGAGTGACAAGAGGTTGGGAGTCACTGCATCATGAACTCCCGGGTACCAAAGACCCGAAAAATGAAGTGTCGAAGTCCCGAAATCACTACCTTGGTGGGCGACAGCTGTGTTGTGGGCCTAGAGGATAAGGAAACCAAAATTTTAGAATTTGGGGATTGGAGTGACAAGAGGTTGGGAGTCACTACATCGTGAACTCGCGGGTACCAAAGACTCGAAACCCGAAGTCCTGAAGTCCCGAAATTTTCGAAGACAAAAGAACCATCGAGGATTTAACTGTTGAGAGCCTCATGGACCAAAACCCAATGTCCCAAAAGTGAGTATGAGAGCCTCATGGATCGAAACCCCAAAACCCGAAGTCCCAAAGTCTCGAAAATTGCAGAGCCAAACAGAGCTCAGAAAACTTAGTGGATTCGAAACGTTTTTCTTATTCACATTGGTTTATGAATGTTGAAGTTTTATTAAGGGTTTAAGGCCTAACAAACTTCAGTTGACTGCACGTTGTATGTGCAGAGTTCAACGAGTGTCAGGACAACCGAGAACCGACGCTGAGTATAGAAATGGAAGAGATGCGGATTGCCTCCAATTCTGAGAACGAACAAGAAGGAAGGGATGTCAACTTGGGAGTCGAAGGATCAAAATCCAATGGGCATGGAAGAGAATTGGATAAGGAAGGACATATAATGAAAATCATTGAAGGATTGTAGAGAGATGCCTAGGCTTGCCGAGCTGATAGTCAAAAGCTAATGAAAGTTAGGGATAGGCAGGGTGAATTCAACTTAAAGATGTTGAAGAGCCTAGAAAGAATAGAAAGGAAACTGGAAAAGGAGAGTGACTCAAGAAAAATAGGGAGTCGTAGTACCCCTGAGAGAAAAAGAAGATCAAGGAGTGTCAACAGACATCATCGTCACTCCGTAAAGCATTCCAATAGGGAAGCACACAATAGTTCAAGCCCATCTCCTACTAGAAAACACAGGAGATATGGGGTGGATGAATTGAAAGGGGAGATGAAAAAGATTAAGCCTCCTACGTTTGATGGAGAACATAAGAAGGAGGAAGATGCCAAAACATGGTTGCTTGGCATGAGAAAATATTTCCAACTGTAGAATTATTCCTCTCATGTAGAAGGAATAATTGCGATGTTTCAACTAAAAGGAAAAGCATCCATGTGGTGGGATCATCTTGTGTAGGTGCAGCACATTAGAGAGAAAGATATCACATGGAAGGAATTCAAGAGGTATTTCGAGAGGAAATACCTGACTAAAAGATACTATGATAGAAAGATGAAGGATTTCTTCGAACTCAAGCTGGGCAACATGACCATTGATGAATATGAATGAAGGTTTTTGGAATTACTGAAGTATGTTCCATTCATCAAAGATGAGGCTATCAAGATTCAGAGGTATCTGAGTGGACTTCCACCTTCCATTGGTGACAAGATTTAGTATGATGATCCTAAGACTATGGAAGAAACAATAAGAAGAGAGAAATGATTATATGAACAACAAAGAGAAAAGCCTACCTTTCGGAAGGCTTGGGATGACCAGAAAAAGTTCAAGAAGGAACAGAGGCAGAAGGGAAACAAACCTCCCTTTTTCAGAAATAGTCCTCAAGGAAATCCATCGTTTAGAGAGCCAAGAATGGCTAAAGTGGGGGAACAAAGGTTGAGATAGATGCCCATTCAGTGTTGGGGCTGTAAAGAGAACCACAATTACAGAGAATGTCCCCATAAAAATGGCAAAGCTAGAGCTATCCATAATGTTCAACAAGATGAAACAGTGGAGGACATGGGCAGTAGAATGTCAAGGATCTATGCAGCCCTAGACAACAAGCAAGCTAAATTTCAGTTGCACATGATTGAAGTGGAAGGTATGATTAACAACCAAACATTTATTATTTTAATTGATTCAGGGGCTAGCCATAGTTATGTAGATCCTAGAGTGGTGGAAAGTTTGCATTTATCAAGAAGCAAACATGAAAAGTCTTGGTTAGTGCAATTGGCTACAGGAGCCAAGAGGAAAGTCATTGAGTTGGTTAAGTCCTGTCATGTGGACATGAAGGGATTGAGCACGAAGGCTGAATTGAATATTTTTCCTTTAGGCTCTTATGACTGTCTAATTGGGATGGACTAGTTGGACTAGAACCATGCCATCTTGGACTGCTAGAAAAAGGCATTCACTTGCTTAGATGAATAAGGGAATCGGAAAGCAGTCCAAGGAATTCCCAGAGCTATGGTTGTTAGAGAAATCTCATCAATGTAGTTGAAGAAGTGCTATAGAAAAGGCTGTCAATTGTTTGCATCCTGTGAGGAGGAAGCATCTAGAGATGAAGTCTCAAATATTGAGGATCATGCGGTACTAACAGAGTTCAAGGATGTATTCCAGGAAGTACCTGGACTACCTACGAAAAGGGATATCGATTTCTTTTTAAACTTGATGCCTGGAGCAGCTCTAGTGTCGAAAGCTCCTTATAGAATTAGCATGCCAGAGCTGGAAGAGTTGCAATTGTAGCTTGAAGAGATTCTAAAGAAGGGGTAAATTCACCCAAGCATGTCACCTTGGGGTGCCCCGGTCCTATTCGTAAAGAAGAAGGATGGAACATTGAGGCTGTGCATTGATTTCAGATAGTTGAATAAAGTAATTGTCAAGAACAAGTATCCTCTGCTGAGGATCAACGAGCTTTTTGATTAGTTGAAAGGTGCGAAAATATTTTCTAAGATAGATCTTAGATCGGGATATCACGAGGTAAGAATAAAATATGAATACATCAACAATACCACCTTTAGAACAAGGTATGGTCATTACGAGTTCACAGTGGTACCATTTGGGTTGTCGAACGCACCTGTTGTTTTTATGTGCTTGATGAATGGTGTATTCAGGGACTATATAGACAAGTTTGTCATAGTCTTCCTGGATGAAATTTTGGTGTATTCCAAGTCAGAGGAAGAGCATGAACAACACCTGAGGATGGTGCTGCAAGTGTTGAGAGAACACTAACTATATGCCAAGTTGAGTAAATGCTCATTTTATCAAAGGCAAATCCATTACTTGGGACACATTATTTCAAAAGAAGGGATCCTCGTGGATCCTGAGAAGGTTGAGGCCATCAAAGAATGGTCAACACCAAGGAATGTGGAAGAATTTAGATCCTTTATGGGTCTAGTAGGTTATTACAGAAGGTTTATCACAGGTTTCTCAAAGATAGCTCACCCTATCACTTCCTTGCAAAGGAAGGAGAAAAAGTTTCAGTGGATTGAAGAGTGTGAGAAAAGTTTCCAGCGATTGAAGCAGCTGTTAACCAGTGCTCCAGTCTTGAGGATTGCAGATCCAAATGTGGATTTCATGGTCTGCACAGATGCGTGTAAAGAAGGGTTGGGAAGAGTTCTCAGTCAAAATGGATTTGTAATCTATTATGAGTCCAGGAAGATGAAAGAGCACGAAAAGAATTATCCCACTCACGATTTGGAGTTGGCAGCAATCGTTCATGCTCTAAGGAAATGGAGACATTACCTCATGGGAAGGAGGTTTGAACTCAGAACAGACCATAACGGTCTGAAATATTTGTTTGATCAGCCAACCTTAAATGCTAGACAAAGTAGATGGCTGGAATTTTTGTGTAAATACGACTTTGATATCAAGCATATCAAAGGGAAGGAAAACAAGGTGGCCGATGCACTCAGCAGAAAGGTGCACAACTTACATGCTTCAGCCATTAGCATGTACATGACTGATATTAAGGATAGAATTTTGGAAGCTGCAAATGCAGATTTGCAATACAGAGACTTGGTAGCAAAGCTACAACAGAGTGAGAGACCACAGAAAGAGGAAAAATACACCTTGGATGCTGATGGAATACTTCTGTACAAAAACAGAGTGTATATACCTAATGTCCAAGGTTTGAAACTTGCAATTCTAGGAGAAACGCATAACGTGGCTTATGCGGGACACCCTGGATATCAGAAGACTATGGCAGTAGTTAGGAGCCATTACTTTTGGCTGGGTATGAAGAGAGAGATTGTTGAATACATCGCCAGGTATGGAGTGCCAGAAAGTTAAAGCTGAGCATAGGCACCCAGCAGGGTTGTTGCAACCTGTACCCATTCCTGAGTGGAAGTGGGAAGTAGTAACGATGGATTTTATTACGGGATTGCCCAGAACAACCAAGCTGCATGATTCGATCATGGTGGTGGTGGAAAATTTTACAAAAGTTGCCCACTTTATTCCACTGAAAACTACTCACAAGGCAGTAGATGTGGCTGATATTTTCATAAAGGAAGTGGCACAATTGCACAAAATTCCTAAAACGATTGTGTCCGACAGAGACCCAAAATTCACCTCGAATTTCTGGAAAGGATTGTTCAAAGGATTCGGAACGAATCTGAACTTTAGTACAACTTATCATCCTGAGTCTGATGGACAAACAGAGAGGGTGAATAGAGTAATAGAAGACATACTGAGAATGTATGTGATGGACAAACCATCAAGATGGGAAGACTACCTGCACTTGGTAGAATTCGCCTACAACAATGGGTATCATGCATCGTTGAAGATGAGCCCATTTGAAGCACTTTATGGAAGAAAGTGCAATACTCCAGTGAGCTGGGATAATCCA
>JASDQU010739391.1:119952-137554 GCA_032191745.1 Picea mariana | reverse complement strand
TTGTCCATTAAGTCTTGGACCTGTCTCTTAACTTCTTCATTTTCCTATGGCATCAACCTGTACGCATCCTTGTTTGGTAAACTGGCTCCAGGTATAAGATCAATATGATGGCTTATACTCCTGATAGGTGGTAACGAACAAGGTAGTTCATCCACTACTATATCAACAAACTCTTCCAACAACTTCTAGATTTTTTCTGGTAGATCATCTATCCTCATACTGGTCAAAACAATTATGGGCTTCCTGACCACAATAAATTGTGTGTCTTCCTTCTTCTTAACCTCCTTAAGAAGTTCCTTCCCACTCATGAGAAGTACATTGTTGCTCATCTCTGTTTTCACCTCTTGGCTTTTAATCGGCAGCAACATGTGCGTCCTACTATTTTTCTCCAGGGTGCATGTGTTCTTTCTCCCATCATGAACCACGTTTCTGTCATATTGCCACGGTCTACCCAGCAATAGATGACAAACATCCATGGGAATGACAACACATAATATTTCATCCTTATATCCTCCTNTGTATGGGCTTGGATGTACAACAGTCTCCAGCTCCATATTTTCTACCATCTCTATAGATATGAGATTGTCTGTGCTACCATTGTCCACTATGACTTTACATACCCTATCTTTAGTTTTGCAAGCAGTCTAAAACAGACTGTTTCTTTGGGTTGGGTTCTCTACCTCTTTCTCTGGAGTTAAGAGAACTTTCCTCATCATCAAGGATCTTCCACCCTCAACATCTTCTGCCTCAACATTCCATCCTTGAGCGTCGGCAATGTGAGTTTCACCACCATATTTCTTCTTATCTAGACACTCATAGGATTTATGTTCGATTTTTCCACAGACAAAGCATTTTACTTCACCGCCTCTGCCTCTTCCTCTTCCTCTAGATCGAGGAAAAGTATTTCTATTAGCATACTTCCCTCTCTGTGAACTTTCTCCTATCTCATGTTGAGTTTGAGGTTTCTTCCCCTCTTCTTTAGGTTTCTAAGTTCTTCCTTGGGCAATTGTTTTTCCTCTATCTTGACTTCTACCTCGACCGCTTTGACCTTGCTTTCGGCTCAGCTTCTCTTCATCTCTTAGAGCCATCTGATAAGCATCTTCCATAGTTCGAAGGGTCATCATGCTCATCTCATCTTGAATGTCATATCACAGACCATTCATGTACCTGGCAACTTTTTCATCATCGCTTTACCCATGACCTGCTCTGATGTTTATCTTGTAGAACTCTTCAGTGTATTCTTTCACTGATATCAACTTCTGTCTCAAATTATGCATCCTCCGAAACAGAGTGATTTGATAATCCTTGGGTATAAATTTGGCTTTCATCTTTGCAACCATTCTATCCCAGCTTTTGATTTTCTGCTTGCCTTTACAGTGTCTGTCAACCTGCAGTTCATCCCACCATAGTGTTGCATGCCCTTTAAGTCTGGCAACAGCATGTTTGACCTTCATGTCTTCCTCGACATCCTCATAGCTGAAGTATTTATCCAGAGCTCTAATCCAATCTAGAAGCTCTTCAACATCCAAGTTTCCCTCATACACTAGAATGCCCATTTTTTCTCTGTCACCTATCCTTGCAACAACCCTGAATAGGCATTCATCCACACCATCTTCGACTGTAACTTCTTCTCCTTCGTTTTCAGCTTCATTTTCACTTTCATCTTCGCTGATATCCCCAGCGTCAACTGTGTGACTCTATGTTGTCTCCATGGTATCAAGCCTGGAACGTAACTCACGCATTTCTCTTTCTCTTGCTGGATCAGGCATTGGCATTAGCCTGTCTCTTCTTCTCGGTGGCATGGCTATAAAATGTTTCCCTGTTTTCTCTACTACAAAAAGAAAAGAACTTGTTTTAGGCTTTGATACCACTTGGCGCAGGATCCCCGACCCTCGAGCCAAGATCCACACAGTATCATTCTAAACCTACCCCTTGAGTCTAATTGACTCTTCGATTCCCCACAAAGAATCCCACACACATACAATGGCATTTTTCCACAGGTCCTTATGAGTATGCCCGCGTGAATAAACACATGGCATCACCCTAATCTCCTGACCACAATAAGATCGCGCTCTTTGCCGAATCAGGATTTCTGGTTTCACGATATCGCGATTCCTGTTATCGAGTTTCCTATCTCTACAACCTCCGAAACCCAAAATTTCGAATTGTCGAAATCTTTGGCCGCGTCCTCCTCTGCAGTTGTGTCGCGTTTCGCGACTTTGGGAATTCTGGAATAAAGAACTCTGACCTCTTGTCTTCGAAACTGCCGAAATACCAAACCCCGATGCATTCAGCAAAGGTTGGCTCCCCAATGAAACTTTTCGTCGATTCAGAGTTTCGGACTTCATGATTTTTTGAATCCTGATGCAAGGCTTCTCGACTCTCCAACCTTCGAAACCCCGAAATGGTCAATGAGGATTGACTCCGCCTATTGACGAAAACACGCCACTTGTCTTCCCCCTGTACTCTGTTTCCCACGTGGATTCTTGCCACCTGTCCACTCAAGATTTCTGGCTTTCGGAACTTGAACCACCCTTCGACAACTGTTCCTCTATCACTTCAAAACCCCGAACTCCGAAATGGCGCCTTCCACCGGATCAATGGCTATAAGCCCTCATTCGATCTGATGACACACGCTATTTCAGGATTTCGGGTACAGGAAGTTCGAGACTCTCGATTCCAAACCACTGTCTTCTTGGGTTCCCGAACCCTGAAACACTGAAATGCTGAAACGCCCCTTCACCAATATTTTGTGTTTTGTAACTTCGGGGTTTTTAATGAAAAGGCCCCTGGCTCCTTGTCATCAGGAATTCTGGTATTCCGAATCCTGAATTACCAAAATCCCAAAATTCCACACTTAACAATCCTTCTCGTGATTTGAGAGTTCGAGTGACCAAGGGATTTGGCTTGCACTCCGGACTTACAAACCCCGATTTGCCAAAATGATCTTGACGGCTCGATGGTCACGATCAACGGTCAACGTTGAATCTTGAAACCAACGTAATGGGTTCGTCTAACCCTTATCCACCCTACAACTCCTCTGGATCCTACGGTCCTCGCAACTTCGTGAGTTCTCCATGGAGAATTTTGACCGCTCGATTCACTGTTCAATGATCCCTGTCAAACGACTTGGTGTTCTCTACTGGAACTTAACTTCTGTGAGACGTTTTCAACCTCTGTCTCCCTTTGAACACTTTCAAAGGTGCTAACTCTCCTGATCTTTCACTTGTGACTCAAGCCTCGAAAGGACTCTTGCATGCACTCCTTGCGGAAAACTTTCAAATAACCCCTAGTTATTTGATTTCTCGACCTTGTGCACTCTTTGCAGCAATGGTCCTTCAATCTTTTCAATCTTAGTTGATAAGTTTTAAGGCCTCAACTAGCCTGCGCACACCTTGCATGGCTTCTGTGCTTCACCTGCACTTCTGTTGGAATGAGAACAATGGTATCTCTCCTGATCTTTTTGAGGTAAACTTAGAGCCTTTTCAACGCACACCTTGCGGACGTTTCACTGCACTCCTTGCAAGAACTCTCTCTCAGGAAGAGAAACAATTGAAACTCATTCTCTTTCTCTCTCAGACTTCATACATTCAACATGAAATCATACATTCAACACAACATAGCATCATAACAAATGCATAACAGAGAAAATAAAACAACTATAAGCATACCATTCATCATATATAAATAGTAAGCATCATAACGCCATGAAATCTGAGTCAAAGCTTCATATATTAATTCAAGCTCCTGTACATGGGTTCTTCTCTACAACTCTCTACTACAACTCTCTTATTTTCTGTGCTAATGATCTAATCCTTCAATAATACAAAGGTGAGGGTGTCTATATCTGTTTTCCCTCCTACGCTCCTAAAACTGTCAAATCTATTAATTCAAAGCTACCTACTTTCATTAATTGGGATTAAATGCCTTTTACATTGACAGATGAGAGCAAATCGCTCAAGATCTGTTTACAACATGTAAGTACACTTCCTTTAACTACTAGATTAATATCCGTTTTTTAATTTTTCAAAAATATTTCAAAATGTGTAAAATCTGTGTTGTGCTCCTCCAACTGTCTTATGCCTTTATGCTCGCTTGGCTGGCTTCTTACGATGCTCCTGCATCATAATATTTCAGAGGTGGACATCCTTGTTTCGCATGGAGATTACTCTTGAATTTGACAAATAATATTTAAGAGGTGGACATCCTTGTTTTGCAGGGAGATTACTCCTAATTTTGACATTTTTGTAAGGATTCTTTGTGGAACAGAAAATGTTTATCAGTGCACTGTATTAGAGTAGCATAGAGCAGGAGGTGAATTCATAACACCACCATGACTAGCATTTTCAAACAACCAAATGATATGCGACAAATAAAACAAATATTCATATGTAAAATGGTAGTTTTACTGGTATCAGAGTTTGTTTGTGAAATAAGAAGCAACACAACTCTTGTAGTTGGCTTAATGGTTGTGATTAGAAGAAATGCAAAATGTTGTTGGTCTTAGAGTTTGAAGTTTTGTAATAGTAATCTAATTTTAAGGTCACTGTCAAGTGAGACACTAAATTGGTGTATCAAACTCCTTGTTTGTGGGATAAGGTACTTCCTCCACTCAGTAATTTGACTTCTAAGGAGATGCCAGACACTAAATTGGTTTATCAAATCCCTTGTTTGTGGGATAAGGGACTTCCTCCCTCTACTCAGTAATTTGACTTCTAAGGAGATATATATACCCTATCTCTCTAAATTTGAAGAGTGATAGTGATCAGCAGAAATGTAGAATGTTCTTGGTCTTAGAGTTTGAGGTTTTGTAATAGTAATCTAATTTTAAAGTCAGTGTCAAGCGAGACACTAAATTGGTGTATCAGATTCCTTGTTTGTGGGATAATGAACTTCCTCCACTTAGTAATTTGACTTCTAAGAAGATATATATACCCTACCTCTCCAAATTTAAAGAGTGATAGTGATGAACATGATAGAACAAACCAAATTGATCTATTCTAAAAATAACCAAAACTTTTGTAATGTAAACAAAATTCTTCTGAATTTGCACTGTGGCCTTCTAGCAAATTATGCCAACTTTTCTAAAATGACATGAGAAACGTTTTGAAGTTAAAAGTAGCTAATATTTTTAACTTTCACCATTGCCAAAATGTAGCTACTGTAGCCATTGGCAAGAAAGAAATGCCCTTTCCTGATTAGGTCTCCATCCTAGAGAGGTGGGCAGAGTTGATCAAAATTTACACAATAGAGTACTTAACGATATGATCAGAGGCAACACCCATGGAAGATTGTACTTTTGAAACAACTGAAGGTTGAGTGAGAAGTGAAATTGGGCAAGACTTTGATTGTGACTTTTGGATTTCTCTCTTCACAACCTAAAAAAAATATATCTCAAAACAAAACAAAAGGTGATGGTTATGAAATATTTTGATTAAGAAATTGATTGAGGAAAAATGCAGTACTCCATCGTCTTCTTGTGGATTTAGAATTTTGTAAAAGGAAAGCAATTAATGAATTATAATCTACGAGTTCATAAATTATAATCTAATTCATTATTATGTTTATAAAATAGGATATGTTGAAGATTGGTTAAGGAAATTTTATTTCTACAAAAAGTGTAAATACAAATGCACATATAATTGCATGAAAAAGGATTTGTGTTTTTTTACCACTTTTGAGTAAAAGATTAAAATGAAAAAATTAATAATTAATAATTAATAATGTAGATGATATATAGATTTAGAGATCATTTATTTAGTAGTTATAGAGATCCATTTATTTAGTTGTTATTGGTAAGAAAAATTATTTTTATGTTAAATATTATGGGTAAGGTTGTTATCAATGTTGTTGGGTATTTGACTAGTTTCATGCCTTCAGGTGTCTAGTTATAATCCCTCTAGGTGAGACACATTAATCTATGCCTTAGGATTTACTAGGAATACCATACACAAATGTGTTACTTTTCATTCTTAGACACCTACTAACCTATTATTAAAAGAACATCTTTTTGTTTTTTACTATAAAAATCAAACTATCATTATATTGGACAATATTAATCATATTTAATATAGATTCATCTTTTTTTATTAAATTGAATAAAGTAGGTTTATAATCTGAATTTGAATCATGATTCTAAATTACAAAAAAATTACCAAATTTTAATTAAGAGAATAGATAAAAAAAAAATGTCCCATTTAATTTTAAAATTATAAATTATAAAAAAAAATTGTACCAAATTTTAATTAAGAAAATGAATAAAAAAAATCACATTTAATTTTAAAATTATAAACTATAAAAAAATTAAATTCACTCAGTTCTATTTTAATATATTACGATTAAGGATTAATATTACAAGTTCAAACTTTCCACTAATAAAAATATTTTTATATTTATTTTTAATTATTTTTCTTAGGTCAATTCCATAATTGAAAGGTATTATATATAAAATATTTTTATATTTATTTTTAATATTCTTATATTTATTTTTAATTATTTTTCTTAGGTCAATTCCATAATTGAAAGGTATTATATATTGAATATTTGTATATTTATTTCCAAGATTGAAAAACATTTACATTATTGATAATATTTTAATTTTTTAATAATAAAGTAATATATTTATGATTGATGGAAAATCATTATCTAGATTGCAGATTCTGTTCATTCTACAAATATAGATATATGGAATAAAGTGAACTGAATTTGAGGCTTGACTTTGATCAGTGTACTGTTAGATAAATGAAATCAAGGCTTGATTTTCATTAGTGTCTGTTAGATAAATGAAATCTGCAATTTAATTAAGTAAAATACAGGTTCATTGAAATCTGCAATCTTATCTCAATTCCAGGAATTCTGTATTGAACATTTGTATATATATTTTCAAGATTGAAAAACTTTCCATTATCAATAAAATTTTATTTTTTTAATAATAAAGTAATATATTTATTATTGGTGGACAATCATTATCTAGATTGCAGATTTTGTCCATTCTATAAATATAGATATATGGAGTAAAGTGAACTGAATTCAAGGCTTGATTTTGATCAGTGTCAGTTATATAAATGAAATCAAGGTTTGATTTTGATCAGTGTTAGTTAGATAAATGAAATCTGCAATCTAGTTAAGTAAAATGCAATCTAGTCAAGTAAAATACAGGTTCATTGATATGGATAATTTTGTAGATAAATGAAATCTGCAATCTAGTTAAGTAAAATACAGCTTCATTGATATGGATAATTTTGTACATAAATGAAATATGCAATGTAGATAAATGAAATCTGCAATCTAGTTAAGCTCTAGTTAATTGATATGAATATTTTGCTTAATGTTAATTAGATAAACGGAATATGCAATATAATTAAGTTCTAATTCGAATTGATTGATGTGGACAAATTTGATAACAATTTAGTGATGGACTATATATAAATCAAACAAATCATGTTTCAATATTTACATATTAAATTGCCTATTAATAATTCAATAATAATAGAGTTAGGACAAATTTGATAACAATTTAGTGGTCGGCTATACAAAAATCAAACAAATCATGTTTCAGTATTTACATATTAAATGGTCTATTAATAATTGAATAATAGATTTGTTAATATGCTAAACCTAAGTGTCATTTGAGAGACAAAATCTGAATGCAGAAGCGAAGAAAGTAACTGAACAGAACGAATAAATGGAAGACACTGACACTCAGACAAAAGTTGGTGCAAATAGCCAAGAAAACAATTACGGATTGGTGTGTCAAGGCATCTTTAATGTGTTTGGTACATGTTATTTAAGTGTGACACTCCAGTGTATCTTAGCCATGGAAGCCACGAGAAGAGCTTTCCTGAGGCTCCCAACTCCGGGCTCTCCTCAATACAGCATACCAGATGACTCCATGACCGCCCTAATTTACTCCTTATTCCTAAAAAGACGACAGACCGATAATATCAGTGTGCAAAACGGTGAACAAGGACCATATGATCGTAACGTCGCAGGTGTAGTATTGGAGTGGATGGAGAAGAGATTACGTGGATATGGAGGGGACAGTGCATGGAGTGGATGGAGAAGAGATTTTATTCTCCCAGGGGACACTGCAAGTACTTTGCATTATATTCTGCAGATAATAATACAGGAAGGCTATGTAACGGGTTTAGAGGAAGACCTCTGCGGCACGTACAGAAGTCAAGTAAATTGCAAAACCTGCGGCGCTCACTGCGATCAGGTTGACAATGATATAATGGTTACATTCTGGGTGGACAAAGGGGAGGATTTTGACCTTCTGGACTACCTCACAGAAGGTGAATTTGAAGATAAAGATATGGATGACAATAGCACCAGGATTTTAACAGCACGTCATCTGTTCAACTTTACAGAAAGAATCAGCGCATTTAAAGCCCAGATAACACATAGAAGTCAGCAAGATTCATGTGATAAGGTCTACGATGTAAGGTATCGAACTACGATTTGCAGTTTTCCACGTACTTTGATTTTGGATCTTCCTGACGTTTGCCGGTGGGAGGGGATGCTGCTGCATCTCGAATTTTTGGATCTCAGTCAACAGATGGAACCACAACTTAGTAGTGGGGCTGGGAATTGTAAATATAAGCTGGCAGTAGTTGAGGCTGCAGTCGATAATGGAGAGCATTCTATCGCATATGTAAGAGCTTCAAAGTATGTGAACCGAAATGGTATTGATATGGAGAACATTTGGTACGAAATTAACGACCATCAGATCAAATTAGTACCGTTTACAGAGCTGTTCAAACCAACAAACCTCTCCCTTATACTAATCTATGAGCAGATGAACTCCTAAACTATTTCTTAGTTGTGAAAATCATATTTCTCACTGGATCTCTAGTTATTTTGAAATGGCAAAATTATCGAAGTTGTGAAAATCATATTTCTCATTCGATATCTAGTTATTTTGAAATGGCAAAACTTATCTAGTTATTCTTGCAATGAAGTTTTTTTCCCAACTTTTGAAATTTCAGCATATCTAATTCAATATATTCTAACTTAAACAAATAAATAAATAGAATCAATAATTTAAAGAGATTTCTTGGAATAACATGTTGTTGTGATAGCATTGTAATCATCTTGCATCTTTTGATTTTGAAGGTTGCACAACCAGGTTTTTCACCTGGTTTCTTGGAAACACTCTTTACTTAGAGCATACCCATACTCTATTCTAAGCTATGGGCGAGTTACATTCCAAATGCAACTTCTGTATACTTAGACAATTTATTAACACTTAGTCATTTAAGCATACATCCAAGAAATGAAGAGAAAACTTGCAAAAAAACAAGAGACACACAAATATAGTGTGAGCAGCACAAGTTGTGCCTAACACTCAGCTAAGTTTTATTATTATGAAACAATTACAATATGAGTGCTATTGGTTGGGTTTACAACTTTGGAAAAGTCACACGACTTGCCTCACCTCGCCAATACACCCATATACATATTCATCACACCAAGACTCGTCCATCGTAACAACTTTCACAACTCCTGCACAGCACCCCAAACGTCCATCCACCATAAACTCCTATCACAAGACTTCGCAGAGACCCGTTGTTCTATCTCATAACTACCTCACTCAAACCTACAACAAGACTTCCCCCATACTCAATCCAAAAGAAGGTTGTGCCAACTCTATCCATAGAATCACCTCAAGGAAGCACAAGTGCTCCCATGTGGAGCGACTTCGCTCCTTGATGGAGCTCGCCTCTCTTCATCCAAGTCAATCTTAGAATCACAAAACTGATCTTGTTCTTCTTGTTATGAAAATATTTCTTTATTGATTGTGCGCCATTGTTATGTTATATGGACTCCAAAGATCATCGTCACAAACTATCGCGTCCTTTGGGTTTGTCACACCCCTTCGCAAACCCAAATGAACATGTTCTCCCATCAATCGTGCGTGCCAACCTTGGTGCACTCCTCATGTCGACGCACCCCAACCTATTTGGTGTGCCCCTTCTCTTGGTTGCTTCTGCCCCATGCTTTGCCTCATGCTTGGGAAAGCCCCTTGACACATCAGCATGCCCAAGGCACCCACTTTCACAACTAGTGTGACTCTTCGGTGTTGGAGAAACCCCAAGTTCCATCTCCTTGAGGACTTGGGCAAGAGTCTATGCGCCCTTCTAGTCAAAGACCTTATATCCTCCCCCACCTCATTTCATTGTCGTCACCAACAACATCCACAAAATTTGGGATCTCTAAGTCTCCGCTCGAACTTGGGCCCCGAATGCAAGTTTGTTGGAAACCCCAAGTTTTGTTCCAAGTGGAAATCCCAAGTTTTGTCAAAGTGGAAACCTCAAGTTTGCAACTCACACTGCAATCATACGCAGCCTATGCAACCATCCACACTTTCTTGCCAAAATTTGTGTGCGACCAATCATTGTGACCAATCTGTCATGTATTTGCACAATGCTAGCCTCAAGTCCTGCACCGGTTGGGTGATCAATCCAACTGTTGCGTCTAGTTCTTGAAATATGCATCTCCATGTCCGAACTTAGTCTTTTATGTTTGCATCTCTCTCACTCCATCCAACTTCAAAGACTAAGGAAAGTGTCCACCCTTCCCTCAATGTTGTTATGATCGTCTAATGTTCATCAAGGAGATCCTCCACAATGTCTAAGTGTTGCACTTAGAATCCACTAGTGCATCTCTACTTTGACCCCTTATCATGCTATTGTTCTCGCCCAAGTCATGAACTAGTTGAATGGTCAATCCAATTGTCACACTCCTTGAGTCTACACACCTTCATGCAAAAATTGATCGCTTCCTATTGCAATTCATCCCATCCGCACAAAAACCTTAAAATCTAAGCCAAGGTCACTCCTCACCTTGCTACACTATGAAGTCACCCCAAAACAAAGTCATTCATGGAAACTTGACTCCATTTTCCACCTCTTGGCATAGATAGCCAATCTTCTACACACATTTTGAGTCGCATACAAGTTTGTGAATAGTCAAGGTAAATATGCACGCATCTCATCTCTCCACATCCAACAAACTCTGCCCTTGTCACTTAAACTGCGATCAGGTCCAAAATTATGGATTTCTTGGTCGAACTCTCCCCATATTCATCTACATCTTCATATATGAAACATCCCATATTATCCAATACCTACAGATCCAAAATGCCTTTTCCCCACTACTTTATCACCTGCCCATGTTGTTGCTTCTACCTCTCTATTCCTTGGAATGGTTAGGATTCACACTTAACCATATTTCCTAAGATAAGAGAAACACCCATGTCCAAGTAATATCTTCATGCTACAATATTCCAGTCCACGCAATATTGTAAATCAAAGCAAGTTCTCAACTCACCTCCTTTCGTCGAGTCACCTCTATGCAACTCAACATCTATGATGAGTGTGGCCAACACACTTACACTCCTCAAACGTCCCAACGAACTGTCAAAAGTGATCAAAGTATAATGATTCACCTCAAATAACTTCCATGCCCTAGCACATTTGACCAAATACTCATGCCAAGCTCAACCAATGACCAAGGTGTGCTCTGCCTCATTCAATGTCCCATACCAAAGGTGAGAAAACACAACCCAAGTCACTTGGTCTGCATTATTCCCATTCAGGTTGACTACCAACAATTCTTGGTCGACTTCTTTACTAACTCCATCCATCTCCTAGAATGGAACTGGCTTACAAATCCTATAAGTATCCAAACTCTAGCATTGTCATCACATGACCCAACAAATATGGATAAGTCACCAACTCGCTAAGGTATCTTATCCATCCTCTCAAACTCGACATATCTAGGCATCACTTCCTACTTCACTGTAACAACCTATCTAATGTACATCATCAAATAGTTAGGTTGTCCCATTGGACTTATCCAAGTAGATCACCCGAAGCTCTCTGCACGTTCACCCAAATCAAGGTGTCTCAAACTACTATATGAATTCTTCGAATTTTCACCACTTGAGTCACCCTCAAGTCTGTCGATTTTCCCTGAGGAAACATATTTCACTTGAACCACCAAGTCATATGACTTCCCCTCCAAAGAACTCACTGCAACACTTAGGAAATGCAAGAACTCAAAACCAACCACACCTTACCAATGACATTCTTGGTTGCAACCATGTTCTAAGTCTATTGTCTTGAACCTTCACTTGCCCAAGCCATCGACTCTCCACATGAACTCCCCTCAATCACCATTCGTAGCTACACAAAATTGCAAGTACATTTAGTGTGATACAAGGATGAGTCCATCCATCCACTTAAAAAATACTTCTAAGTCCCAAAATTCTCATGAAACCGATCAAACTCATCTCCAATGTCTTACATGTTGGGTATGTGTTATATTCTTTGCAAAAACAATTTGATGTTTGTTACGTGCTTTTTAGTGTTTTTTTCAGCACATGGTTTTCACCGATGGTTTTCTAATTCTGGTTAAGAAATTAGGGTTGTTGACTAATCTAGATCAAGGGATTAAGAGTTTTGAATGTCATGGGATCCTATAGTTTGGGCTAATGGTTTGGGATAACTTCTCTTAAGTTTGGGATGTTTCCTGGGTGGGATCTATTCCAAGTCATGTAAGTGTATGAGGTGGCATGGGGTAAATATTTGGGCATGGGGTGGATGTAATAACACAAAAATGTAAATTCTTACCTATGGGTGCTCGCGTATAAGGTGAGATCCACCTTGTCATGAATGGAATTGTTTCCTAGCCCATTCATTTCCTTTTACTCTTAGCTTTATTTCTTTTGATATTTTTCTCTTGTGCTTCAAGGAAATAGTTGAGGGACACTGTCCTCACTTAATGACCAAAGGTGACAGTGCTATCCACAAACATTTGAGAGAAATGATAAGGTTGGCTCATGATGAGACCCCCTTTCTCTTGGTTATGCCACCAAGAGCCATTGCCATGGCTTAGTGACGAGATAGGTGGTAGTGTCATACCGCTACATGCCCATGGTGATAATAAGTTGGCTTTTGATGAGACCCCCTATCCATCAACTAATACCTTGAATGTTTATGTTATCTTATGGGTCCCCTTTTCTTACTAATAATATTTTCACTATTTTCTCGGGGATCCCTAGGTGAAGCATCTCGAAGGTTTCAACATTGGCTTTTACCTCTTTCCATCTACTTTTACCCTTCGGGCCTTTATCCCCTTCTTCCTATGAGGTAAGGTACCACCCTTCCTGGTGTATCCAATGTCAATTCCCAAACAAGGATAGCAGAGATGAAAGGAATAAAGATCAAAAATGGTAAGCATGGAGGGAGCAGACGATGGTTTTTCATAGATCCACTGAGTAGAAACTCATCCTAAAGGGAAATCAACTTACTATAGAACCATGTCACCCTTCTAGGTATGAATGAGGAAAAGAGCATAATTTCCAAGAAAATGTCATGAAATGAAGAAGGATTCAATACAACATATTCAAGTGCTTCAAAATTCAGAGTGATGCATACCATGATACCTGGACTCATTACCTCATGCAGCAAGAATCGTCGCTACTTCAGGACAAAGCTAGTGGGATGGATATTGTTGTTGGTGATAAGTGGAATGCACTAAGGAAAAAAGTGGCCCTCCGAGGCCATGCTTAATTCGCATGGCTCTTGGTACTCCCTATCTAGGACCTATGGGCCTCGAAATGTGATCTCCTTAGTTATCCCTAGGCTAGGGGATAATAGAGCTCAATAAACCTTCTTCAAAATATGTGATGAACAAGATATGATACCATCTATCGTCGAGATAGTGGTGAATACCTCACAACCCTTCTTCAAAATCTGCAACGAACAATTTCTAATATCATGTATCATGTCTCTATAGTGTGTCTCCCCAAATATTACAATTGTGAATCTCTTGAGAGCATGCGGCACCACGACATTTCACACGTGGTTTCTTGGCAACACCAAGGATAGTTCATTGGGCTACGTTGCTTCACCTAAAGCATACCCATACAATTTTCTAGGCTACAGGCAAATCAGTTGACTCATCTCACCTCAACAAGTCACTCATACATAGATTTGTCACACCAAGACTCATCCATTCTAACAAATTTCACAAGTCCTCTAGAGCACCCCAAACATGCATCCACCACAGACTCACCATATCTTCTTTGTCACAAAACTTCACACAGACCTACGATTTTGTCTCAAAGTTTCCTCACTCATAACTGCAACAAGACTTCCCCCATAATCATCCCAAAAGAAGGTTTCCCCAACTCTTTCCACAAAATCACCTCAAGGAAGCACAAGTCCTCTCATGTGGATCGACTTGGATTCTTGAGGGAGCTCACCTCTTTTCGTCCAATTCTACCTCATAATCACAATGTTGATCTCGCTCTTCTTATTGTGGAAATATGCCTTTATTGGTTGCGTTCCCTTGTTCTCTTATATGGACTCCAAAGGTAACCATTGTGAATTGTATCATCCTTTAGGTGTGTCACACCCCTTTGCGAACCATCGCATCCAAACAAATCATCGTGCTCCTTCGTGGACTCAGTATTCCAAATGAACCTGTGAACCTATTAACCATGGAATCCCTTGGGATCGGCATGTCGCAACCTTGGTGTGATCCTCATGTTGACGCGCTCCAACCTCTTTGTTATTCCCCTTATCTTGGTTTCTTCCACCCCATGCTTCACCTCATGCTTGAGAAATTCCCTTAGCGTGTCTGCATGCCCAAGACACCCACTTGCCTAATTAGTGCAACTCTTGGGTATCGGAGCAACCCCAAATTCCATCTCCTTAAGGAATTGGGCAAGGGTCTCTATTACCTTCTAACCAAAAACCTTACACATGTCATATCTAACTCAATATAATTAATTTAAAGAGGGGTTCCTTATTTCAATTATAGATTTAGACATCTAACAAATATGAAGAAATTCAACCATTCCATTTGACTTTACTCTCAAATCAATAATGGAATTTGGAATAGCTTTCCATATCTAAATCAATATAATTTAACTTAAAGATGATATCCTTATCTCCATTGTATATTTTGGCATCGGACTAACCTGAAGAAGTCAACCATTAACTTTACTTTCGAATCGACAATGGAATTAAACTCAAATTTAAAAATATAAATAAATAAAACTAAAAATTTGAAAAAAACTTAATTGATATAAATAAATAAAACTAATCATTAAAAAAAACTTAATTATAATATACGAGTTTAAAAAATTTTCAATTTAACATTAAAAAATTAATAAGTATATAATTATTTTATTTTAACTTAAATTTTATATTAATAAGTATAGATTATTTTAACTTGAATTTTATCACTTTATAATGTGGTAAAAAAAAACTTGAATTTTCTATTTCCTTCCATTTAATTTGACACCCATCATTAGTTATCACATCAATGGTTTTAACTTTCCATAGGATAGACCCAATTTATTTATCAATAGTTGGGGAAATATGATTTGATCCAATAAAGAGAAAAAGTGCATTAATTTCATGAAAAATAAAATTGATAAAAGTGTATTAATCCAATGAAAGATAAAATTGATGGAATTGTATCAAACATTAACATTACACAATTCTATTGTAATAGGGGTATTCTAAGATGTTAAATCTAAAATAATTTTATTAATTTAAAATTATAATTTTTACAAAAATTGTATGGCAGGATTTTTGTAATGGTAAATGCAAATCATCTGAGTTAAGATGAATCTATATTGATAGTCTCTTGTGTGTATAAAACTTACAAAACTTTCAGTATTTAATATGATTTAATTTGAACATAGAACTTTGTCTATCAAAATTTTATCTTATTTAAAGATATGAATCATTAAAATTTAAAAAAAAATGGAACTTTACTTCCCAAAGAATACTAAAAGTTGAATTTGTCCACTTTTTAACTTCCTTCATTAAATTACGTTAATTTGTTATGATTATTATTTTAGTTTTGTGTATAGACATATGATATTACAATCTCTAAATTGTAAAATACACCTACCTATAATAATATTTATTATTTAAATATTATTAAAATAATTATTTTAAATTAAATTATTTTTTTTAAATAATTATTATTTACATATTATAAAAAATAACACTTTAAATTAAAAGTATTATTTAAATGTTTATTGTTTTATTATTATTATTATTATTATTATTTAGAAGATTTATTGGCAACCAAGTTTCATATCAAATGGTATTGTGCCTAGCACAAAACTTGTGACTTAGCAAGGGTCAAGATGTCCTAGCAGTGATTTGAACCAGGGTGGGAAGAGTGTGATACCTACCTCCCAACCATTCAGTAAAACCACCTCAACTTTTTAAAATTTGAAGGACATGGGGGTGGGCTTTGATCCACTTATGTATACATAGGTCATGAGACCATATTTAATATAATATCATATCACAAGGTGCAACCACAAGTTCGATCACTACCTCAAGGTGACCCCATGGATGACAAAAATATCCCCATGAAAATTGACCCTTGTCCAATGGTGAAAACATCTTCCCTTTTCACCATTGGATCAAACCCCTTTGAGTGGAAAACAATATTGTTATCATGAGCACACACGTTCAACGATTAAATCTTCCCATTCTAAGGAAAAAATATATCCACCAGAAATATTTTTAAATTAGTTTTGATCGTCATATATGTGTTATTGCAAAAATATCTACATCACAGAGTTGGGATCATGACATCTCATTGATCAATTGGCTCTCTATAGTGTGTTTGTTTCTCCTATATCATTGTGTAGTCTCCCTCTCTCTTCCTTGATCATTGTTAATAACTTCTTCCACACTCTCCATCCCATTAGCGTTGACAACTAGTAGTTGTGGTATCGTAACACTGAATGACTTTTCTACGTGCCCTTTTGTTTTTCATGTCTAATTGGTTCTGATTTAATTTTTTTATCATCAAATCACCGTGGTTTGTTAAGATTTATTTTTTTAGGAAGGATTAATGTTACACATGAATTCATAGATCATTTGTTTAAAGACAATTTCGTTGTCGGTTTCAATTGTGGTTTGCTAATTGTAATGTAGAGATTATCTCTACGTGAGTGATTTACTTTGTTATTTAGGAGTTTGTTGGATCTGGGAGAGATCTTAGATCCTATTTAGGTGTGTGATTGAGATATTATTTTAACAAATGGATTGTGTTACAAAGATAGTCATTCTATCTTAAAGCCAATCTTAATGTATTTATATGTATGTGTGTTGATTGAATAAGAACATATAAAAGAACAAATTTTGTGTGTGAACAATGTCTGCTCTCTCATTTTCTAAATTCAATTTATTTCTTGGACGCATATTTTTAAATATCAAATCCAACTTTGCTTGGAACATCATTTTTAATAAACAATCTCAAGGGTTCAACAACACAGTCATGTTTTTATTGTCAACAAATATGTTGAATGATTGACGAAAGGATCGTTTTAACATCATGAAATACCAGAATTTGTAGTGCCATCAGCCATTCTATGAAATACTACTTGATTATTTTTGAGTAATTGATATGAATCACTATAAATCCATTGAATTCCAAATCTAGCATGAGTCAAGAGGGATCAAATTCCTCGAAGTGCAAATCTTTCCTCAATTCTTTTCAATTTGAAAAAATATTTTACCTTAAGGGATTTGATCCCTCTTGAGGCATGATAGAT
>JASDQU010739391.1:38356-60439 GCA_032191745.1 Picea mariana | reverse complement strand
AGTTATCATGGTGAATAGATAACTTAGTGGGCACTCCTTAGGATTTAAACCTATTTGACTTATGCGTGGGGCTTGTATCCCCCCCTTGATTTCATCACACTAGGTAGTTACCCTGTGAGGTAATACCAACTAGTCTCTTTTTAACCTTCATTTGTGTTGCCCCCCATTGGATTTTAGCATCGTTGGTTTATACACATTTGGAATCCTCCATTTATTTGATCTAAATTGGTTGTACCTTGATAGAGTGTCCTAGGGTTTTACTGATTGGATTTTATTTTCTTAGTTCTTAAGGGAATTTATTGATTCCTTCATTTCCAGATTAAAAAATTTGACTTTGAAACTTTAATCAGATAAGTTGGACTCTTCTAATCCTAGGCACTGCCTTTGAATTTTAGAACAACCTCCACCATTTGGAGGAGTTAATAACACTGATCAACATAATACTTCACCAAATGCATCAACCATTTCTAGGGCTAGGCCTAATTCTGGAGTAGGAGTTGGGCTTGATGTTGGAGGAGGGAATAACCCAAACAACCTAGTACAAGGAGGAAATCAAAACTTTAGGCTACCGTTTATGGCTAGATTAAACTTATTGGACTTAGCCAAATTGAAAAATCACTTCTATTGGTCATGTTGCTTCTATGTTGACCATGCCTACCAAGTTCCATATACATATTCCTAAATTTGAGGGTAGAGAAGGAGAGGATCCTAGAAATCACATTAGAACCTTTCATCAATGGTGCTCTCCCAATGGTATTGTTGATGATAAAATTAGACCAAGACTCTTCCAACACACATTAATTTGTGTGGTAGACACATGGTATAGTAATCTTAGATCTATGCATTACTCAACCTCTATGATTGTAATACCCCAAGGCCGAGCCCCTACTGAATTGTAATTTTTTCTTATAGGTTGGTGAGCTGAGTGGTTATAAGCTGAGAGACTTATGTGTTTATTAGGCTAGTGAGCTAGATGCCAAGGCCAAGAGCCTGATTTTTGTATGTGTAATTATGTAGATCATTAATAAAAATATAAACATTGTTGCGTGTAGACCGACCACGAAGAAGAGTTATGGGGGACTAAGATCCATTACATAGGGAAAGGGAGGGGGATAAGTATTTAGGCCTAGGGGATAAGCTAGGGGGCTTACCTCTAAAGGAATAATATTTTAATATTAATTCCTGAAGGCTAAGGTGGAAATGATATGTTTTTATCCTAAGTTCCTGGAAAAAGGAACATATGCTAAATGGAGGGCATGCAACTCTAGGGAGACAGGTGTCGGCCTGGGCGCATGCAGTTAAAACTGAAGAGTTGAACCATGTTNGGGGGGGGTGAGTCTAGTCTTTGATCTTCTGTCTGAACCCGAGGGACCTCAATCATCGACCTCTGTGTTTTGATTCCTTGTCACGCACCCTAAAACTAGTGAAAACCGAGGGACTGATCCATGTTTCCTATGAAGTCCGAGTACCCTGCAATTGTCTAAGTCGTGTTGTGTCATAACTGTTGGCTGTTGCGGCCACACAGTTCCTTGAATGAGTGTGGCTTGCTACCGTTGACTGTTTCTTACTAAGCCTTGATATGTCTTAGTGTTTGACTATTACCGTTTTGGGTGTCCATACCCATTTTCCCTGTCGTTGTTGCTATCACCCGTACCCGGCTGTAGCTGTGTCGAAGATTGGTTGAAGAGGCAGGTTGTCAAGCCTGTGAGAAAATCTCCCGGTGAGAGAGTTTGCTGGGAAGTGAGTTCTCCTAGAAGGGAGTCCCGTAGAAACTACAATACTCTGAGACTTCTGGTCCAGCCTATTGCTGAAGCCCGAGGTAAGGGAGGTGTACTAGCCAATGGACTTGTATTAGTGAAGGTTTACCCTCTTGGGGTGGAGCAGGTGTGTGGGGAATGAGGGTCTGTGGGTTGTGGGCGTAAGTGGATCCTGGGATAAAAGATCCTTCCTGTGTTTTGTGCAACTTCCTTGTTGTCCTTGCCAAGCCTAGAATTCCCTTTCCCGATGGAGTTTAGTCAAAGATCAGGGGTGACACACTGCTGAGCGTGATGAGAAGTGTGGTCTAAGGCTGGGAGGTTCGTGGAAGGTCTGTATGTAGTTGGTGGTGTTACTCCAGTTGAAAATATAAGTATCATTTATGTGCTTAATTTATATGTTATGCATGTTTGTGATGCTTGAATGTTATCATGTATTCCATTGTGTATATGAATTACTGTTAGTTCCATTAATTCTGTATGGTAGCAGTAATTTTGTGTTTATTGTGATTAAGTGTTTTAATTTCATTAAAATGCATATATTATATAAGTGTATATTCTGCATGGTAGCATTACCCGGTCTCTGGAGGGATGGGGATGCTACAATTTGGTATTAGAGCCAGGGTTTCAACATTGAGCCTGGATAGGCCATGCTAGTGGAAATTGAAGAAAAAGTTTCAGAAAGAATTGTTGCCAAAGTAGACAAAATTTGAGTTCATATCCAAGGTTTCAACGCTGAACCTGGATGGGCTGGATAAGTGGTCTTTGGACCCAAGGTTCCAAGTGGAAATTGTGTCTAGAGGAACCAATTTCTAACCTCAGAACGTTCCTGAGTGCCAAGAGGTTACTTTGGCTGTGTTACGAAGCTCAGGAGGGGTAACAGTATTATAAAACCATGACAAATGTGGTATTTGGCCACATGGAGAGAGATCACAACACTGGTGGTGTTGGGACCGTAGGATTTGTTTGAAAGGAAGGGAAATCCTTTACAACCATTAGATCCGGAGAAGGTGGAGGAGGGTTATCCTGGAAGGCCTTCGGACTTCACGACGTTGGTGAAGCTAGATGAAAAGATAAGAGGAAGGATGAAACCCAAAACTCCAAAGTCCCGAAGGAGATCTACATCGCAGATTAAAGGAAAAGAGCTTGACCGTTGGATCAAGCAGAAGAACAAATCGTAATTTTAGAGTTCGACAATTGGAAGAAGTGGGATGTGCTAATGCACAAACCTCTGAAGCTCGAAGTTCCGAAGTGAAAAGTAGACGTAGTGGGGCCGGTTGACATCACCAAGGTTGACGTGGACCTTCCTAGACATGCCATGTGCCAACACCTAGATTGGTGACATTTGTACTATGTGGAATTTGGGGTAAGAAGTTCAGAATTTTGGAATTTGAAAGATGGGAAGGAAGCAAGCGTGAGAACTTTCGAATTTCCGAAGCTCCGAACTTTCTAAGTCCTGAAGATCTGAATCTCTGAAGTCCCGAAACTTCGATGACGAAAGTCCACAGTGGGTATCAAGTGTTGGATGCTGGGTAGATGTGGACAGTTGATCCACCCTACTTCGTAAGTCGGTAATTCAAACTCCGAGAGATTGTTGGGGGGCGCTTTGAAAATTTCCTAAAGCCGAAGGCCCAAGTAAGAACCTTATGAACTAGAGCTTGGTCATGACTGTGATCATGTGGGTTGAGAACTAAGATAAAGGGGCTAGTGTCAGAATTTTATAGCAGAGCTGAGCTCAGAAAGAAAATGGAAATTGAAAGTTTTCTTAAATCATGTTGGTTTATGAATACTGTGGGATTTGTTAAGGAATGATGGCCTGACAAATTACGGTTGACTGCACGCTGTGTTTGCAGAGTCAACGATTGTCAGAACCAAACCGAATTGTCACTAAGTGTAGAGAAATGGAGGAGGCACAGAATGCTTCCAGTTCTGAGAATGAAGTAAAAGGGATGGACGTCCATTTGGGAGTTGAAGGATCGAACTCCAATGGGCACGAAGAAGAGATGGATAAGGAAGGGCATATGATGAAAATCATTGAAAGTTTGTAGAAAGATGTTCAGATTCACCGAGCAGATAACAGAAAGATCATGAAAGACAAGAATCAACAAGGAGAATTCAACTTAAAGTTGATGCGAAGCCTGGAAAGGATAGAAAGGAAATTGGATAAGGAGAGTGACTCAAGCAAAAAAGGAAGTCGCGAGCCCCCTGAGAGGAAAATAAGATCAAGAAGTGTTAGCAGGCATCATCGTCACTCCTCGAAACATTCCAATAAGGAGGCACACAATAGTTCAATCCCATCTCCTTCCAGAAAACATAGGATATTTGGAGTGGATGAACTGAAGGGTGAAATGAAAAAGATTAAACTTTTGATGGAGAACATAAGAAAGATGAAGATGTTGAGGCATGGTTGCTGGGCATGAGGAAATATTTCCAACTACAAAACTATTCTTCTCATGCAGAGGGAAGAATTTCCATTTACCATCTTAAAGGAAAAGCATCCATATGGTGGGAACAACTTGTGCAAGTACAACACGTCAGAGAGAAGAATGTTACTTGAAGGGAATTCAAGAGAAATTTTGAAAATAAGTACTTAACTAAGAGGTATTATGACAGGAAAATGAAAGAGTTCTTCAAACTCAAGCTGGGAAGTATGACCATTGAGGAATATGAACGAAGGTTTTTGGAATTGTTGATGTATGTTCCCTTCATCAAGGACAAGACTGTCAAAATTCAAAGGTATCTGAGTGGACTGCCATCTTCCATCAGTTAAAAGATCCAGTATGATGACCCAAAGACTATGGAAGAAACTATAAGGAGAGAAAAATGCTTATATGATCAAAAAAAATAAAAGCCTACTTTCCAAAAAGCTTGGGAAGACAAGAAGAAGTTTAAGAGGGAGCAGAGGAAAAAGGGAATGAAACCACCATTTTTCAGAAACAGTCCTCAAGGAAAATCATCTTTTAGAGAGCCTAGGAAGGCTAAAGTAGGTGGACAAATGCCAAGACAAACACCTATGGAATGTTGGGGTTGTAAAGGAAATCATAGGTACAAAGATTGTCCCCACAAAAATGGAAAAGTGAGAGCTGTACACAATGTTCAACAAGCTGAAACAGTGGAGGACATGGGTGGTAGAATACCAAGGATATATGCAGCCCTGGACCACAAGCAAGTCGAATTTCAATCACATATGATTTAAGTGGAAGGTATGATCAACAACCAACCCATTACTATTTTAATTGATTCAGGAGCTAGTCAAAGTTATATAGATCCTAGAATGGTGGAAAGTTTGCAATTGCCAAGAAGTAAGCATGGAAAATCTTAGTTAGTGCAGCTGGCTACAGGAGCCAGTAGAAGGATTGTTGAGTTGGTTAAGTCCTGTCCAGTGGACATGAATGGACTGAGCACAAGGGATGAATTGAACATCTTACCTTTGGGTTCTTATGACTGTCTAGTTGGGATGGATTGTTTGGAACAACACCATGCCATCTTAGACTGTCGTAAAAAGGCATTCACTTTCCTGGATGAGGAAGGAAATCAGAGAACAGTCCAAGGAATTCCCAGGGCAGTTGCTGTTAGAGAAATCTCAGCAATGCAACTGAAGAAGTGCTACATGAAAGGTTGTCAATTATTTGCAGCCCACATGGAGGAAGAACCTAAGGATAAGTTGTCAAGTATTGAAGACCATGCAACATTAAAATATTTTGATGATGTATTCTAGGAGGTGCCAGGACTACCCCCAAAGAGAGATATTGATTTCTCTATAAACCTGATGCTTGGAGCAGCTCCAATGTCAAAAACTCCTTACAGAATGAGTACACCAGAGCTGAAAGAACTGCAATTGCAGCTTGAAGAACTTTTGAAGAAGGGGTATATATGCCCAAGTGTGTCACCTTGGTGTTATAGAAATATTTGCCTCACCATTACTATCTTGCACGGAGGGCCATTACTATCTTGCACGGAGGGCATTTTTCCATTTCCTTATGCAGACTTGTCATCCCTTTTTGATGAATATAGAGCTAAAAATACATATTTTTCCACATATACGCGCCCTATCTACTATACAACATGCCTATACGCAGACTACTCCACTACAGCCCGCGTACATCGGGATTTGTGCTAGAAAATACAAAAATGAAGTCGGGTTTCCATGTCACAACATGAGATCTCTGATCCTTGGCCTTCCATATACTGCAAACCTTCCGACTCGGCCCTTCAGTTGCATTTTGAAGGCTATAAGAGCACAATTCTGAGCTATGGAAAAGAGGAGAAAGCATTCAACTTTGAGAGCAAAATTACTCTGGAGAAATTACTTCATATTGAGTCTGCATCCCTTTGTCCCTCAAGTCTGAACACAGTGTTCAGCCCCCAAGCTCTTTCCCTATTGTTGAGAGAACCTCATTGTCTCTTTTCTATGAGATTGGCTTTGGTGGAGGATTGAAGTGGTGGAGACCCAGTTGGAAGGAACTTGGTTTCTTGGTTCCGAACCATGCCAACACAGAAGTCTGTAATGTTATCACTTCTGCTGATCATTTATTAATAGAAATACTCCTTTCCCATCCTATTGGTATCATGCAAATATATGATTATTATCCATGGGCATGTTTGTAATGTTTATTGATGGATTATGCTATCTAATGTGCTAACCTTTTATATTATCACTATATGCTTTGTCTACTTGTTTGTTGAAAACTTTTCGTAGGTATAAATCTTTGGGTCGAAGTGCTCAACGGTGGACACCTTCAAACATTGGAATGAGGTAAGCTTATTTATTATCTCACTTGCACATTGGTTTATATAACATATGTTGGAATTGAGTAGATTTCTACAGTCACACCTGTCTGTTGTGGTTTACCCTAGACATAGAGAGTTTTTCCCTTGTAACAAAATTGGTGACTCCACTGGGGAGAGATCTTCTTTCTAAGGGTTGAAGTACTTTTTCTCCTTGCATTTCTCTTTTTCCTTTGTGTTTCTTGTCGTATCACTGCTTGATAGATTCTGTTCACTCTGGGTATGAGTTTTCATCCTTTTGCCCTTGTCTGGCCTTGTTTTCAAGCATGTATGCATCTTTTTCCTTGACAGTTGTGTACACACGTGTTCTGTCTCACTGCAAGCTGCGTATATACACACTGTTTGCCTGAATAGTCACGTATACCACTTTTCCTTGCCTGTTTGCTTGGTCTTGTGATTTTTGGGTGGGATTTGATAGTTATTGAGCCTTCTTAGGTCTCTGTAGTGCCTTCTAAGCTTCTCTGGGTTGACAGGAAACCTATTTGGAGTTGAATTTTTGGGCGGAGTCTTTCTCTTTGTTTTTCATTTTTTATTTTTCCTTGAACTCTGGGCTATTTGCTTGGCTGCTTGGTATTCTGCTTGAGTTATTCCGTTTATACACAATAGAATTTATATATCAGGTTTCTTATCAGTCCATGCATTTTCTTTTTAATATATTGAAAATACAAAAAAATAAGCATTTTACGTTTCTTGGTATTTTTGTCTTCTAAATCTTTATCATTTTCTCAGTGCATTTAGTGAAAGATTGCATTTTACTTCTGAATTGCAGAGTTGAAATTGAAAATTGCACTGTTTTTTATACGCATATCAGTCATTGAAAATTTAAAATTAGACTTTGCATTATATTTATTTTTATTTTCTTGCAGAGTCATAATATCATGAGTTTCACTTCCATACTATTTTGAGTAATCACGTTCAATAAAATTTACACTTTAAACTAAAATTGATTAGTCACGATTTTATTTTTAGGGTGCACAAACTAGTCTAGGATTTAGTGCCTTGGAATAGGATTTTGTGAGTAAAATTCTCCAAGGAAATTAAATCAACATATGTGTCTAAGACAGGGAGTTGATAAGTCCATTGTATAATTGGTAAGATCAGGAGGCTCCGCTCACACCGGAGTTAATCACGAGGTCGCGTGAAGTTAGTTGAAGGGATAACACCCGGATACTCGCCTAGCATCAGATATATTTCTGTGGATTTATTTGTATTTGGGGATCTTGCTAGTACCCATACCTTTGTGAGAGGTGGTGCTTTCAAGGTTTTGAGCTTTGATACCCTGCCCATACGGTAATCCAGACTTACGACTGCTCGCCTGTGCATTGGTTATACAATGGTTTATTAGTTGCTTGACTTAGGTATATCATAGGTTAATTGCAGGGGTTATTCTGCTTGTACCCTGGGTCAGATAGGGGTCGGACAACACACAACCTTTATGGGATATTACCTCTCTGGGGGGAGCTGACCGACTAGTTGTTAAGCCCACGAGGGCCCCTATAACTGATTATGTTACCTCCAAACTTTAGCGGGGAGTCTCAGGTCCCTCTTGGATGAGACATACCTTCTTTAGCGAGGGAGGCCACTCAACCACTTTATCCCGTTTGCATGCATATTGGCCGTTTGAATTTTGGTATGCTCTTTGACTGCTAGTTGGCCTTAGGATATTTTTATTTTGTAGAGTCATAAGTCATCGTGGAGTTGGACCAACATCCCCACTGGTCCCGTCGGTTATTACAATTACCACCGGATTTCAAGTTCTTTCCTTCTAAAAGGCGTAGAGTTATTAGGCGTGGTACACACACATCCACCTTTCAAACTTTTGGTTCCACAAGGATGAGTACTGAGTCTAGTCTCCAAAACACTGGCATTTCTTCGACTCCCATACCCACTATAGTTAATGGCACCCCTTCGACTCCTGCAACCACTACAGTTGCAGTGTCGGAGGCACATACTGGTACTATGGCTCGACCTGTAGTTAATTCTTAGTCTCTTGCCTTGAACCCTTTTGGGGGTATTGGTCATTTGCCGAGTTATAATGTTCAGTCCATCCCTATGGATTCTAGTCCATTTTCCTATGGTATGCCTAACTTCACTTCGCAGGTTTCGACTGCCATCCTAGCTGCTGACCATAACACTAGCATTGGACTTGGGGGAACTACACCTCCTTACACTCCATTTCCATTTGGTGGTTCTCATATCCCTCAAACGAATCATAATATATGAAGTGTCCCTGCTCTTAACCCCAGTTCTAATCCTTTTACAGCTGGATGGAACAACCAACCTGGCAGACAAGTTCCGTCCTATATCCCTACCTCCTCGGTGCCGATTCTGACCAATACTTTTGGCATGACGAATCCACTTCAATCCTATGGGTTCCCACTAAGAGGAGGTCATTCTTACTCTTTAGGAAATCCCCAACCCAGATCCAATCCAGTTGGGGTAAATTTTCATAACCCCCAACTCGGATCTTACTCGGATACGGGCAATTTTTATAATCCTCAACAAAACATTCTTGCTGGAATGATGCCCAACCCAATTTATACGAATCATCTCAGAGGAGGGAATTATAATTTCGGACAGGGCTATGGTTCTTACCAGAATCCTGGATGGGATACAATTCCACACACACAATATTTCGTGGGAAGTTGGGGCCAGATGTCGCAACCTCGTCTCCCCATTCTGGCCACGCTTAATCTGCCAAATTTGGCTAAGTTAATGAACGACCCGGTGATTCATGATCCCACATGGCCCCCCATCCCCAAAAAGCTTCCTTCGAACATCCCAAAGTTTGAAGGCAAGAATGGAGAGGATCCTGGTGATCACATCACTACCTTTCACCTTTGGTGCTCATCGAATTCTCTTAACGACGATTCTATTAGATTACGATTGTTTCAATGCACTCTCATTGGAGTTGCGGCATAGTGGTATATTGAGATACCTAGGGGGACATATGGATCATTTAATTAGTTGGTGATGGTATTTATTAACCACTTTCAACTGCCCATTCATTATGATGTTGGCCTCGAACTTTTGTCGACTTTACGCCAGGACACCGCCACTCATATATCAGATCATATCCAGGAGTGGCGCAGATGGAAGAGGTTGATTAATACTCTTATACCCTCAACCTTTCTTTTAGAATGGTTCCTTAAGTATTTGCACCCTCCTATCTCGAAGGACGTTGCTACTTCCTTGGTCACCACCGAGGAAGAAGCTATATTTAGAGCCCAACAGTTAGATTTGATATATGCTCAGTCTGGGATGTTATATCACCTTCTTCCAGAAGAACCGCGGTCAAGTTATGACCCTAGACAACAACCTATACCTCATGCTGATAGAATTGTAGGATCCGCCAATGTAAAGTCTGCATACTCGACGATGAGCCACTTAAAGGCTTTGTCTCTAAACCAGTCTGCTGGAGGACCATCTTCGTCTGTGTCTTCCAACCCCACTCATTCGACGGATGTACATTCTATGCAATCGTCGAAAAACCCAAATGGTGACCAACAACTAGGCGGGAATAAAAGGAAAGGTCGAAATAATCATAAGGGTGGGAAAAATGGTAACAAACCCAAGGACAAAGATAATAATGGGAAACCGAATGAGAATGCTGGAGAGGGCAAGAAAGAGAAATGTAAGGTGAAGTTTCCTTGTAAACTTTGTACCGATGACCACCTTACGCATTTATGCCCCAAACTCACAGAAGCTGCGAGGCTTTTGAATCTACCACTCGCCGTGCTGACGAATCCATTCCCATTTAAGTCTGATTGGCACATCATGCTATATCCCGCATTTTGGGCATACCGAACCACGGTTAAGAATGCCATCGGTTTTTCCCCTTTCCAGTTAGTGCACGATGTGGAGTCGATTCTTCCTATTGAATGTGAAATCCCTTCTCTTAATTTGGCAGTCGCATTCCTACCTGACACTTTAGAGCTAGAGCGATGCCTTGTGCACCTAGAGAGTCTCGACGAGCAGCATTGAGATGCTTTACGGCTATCGAGGCGAACAAAAAACATGTCAAGTTCCACTATGACAAGTCTGTCTGTCCTCGGTTGTACATTGAGGGTGACTTGGTCCTTTTATATGACCGAACCAAAGAACCGCTGGGGGCAGGCAAGTTTAAACCCATGTGGCACGGTCTTTATATCATGCGACGTGTTCTAGAAAAAGGAGCCTATGATTTAGAAGATTATGAAGGGAATGTGTTGGCCGAGCCCAGAAATGGGCTCTACTTGAAAAGATATTACACTTGAGCCCTAGGCTTGGGCGAAACTCTTTGTATACTAATGTAATTTAGTGTATATACATATCTTTTCCCTTTCTTTTTGTCTTTGGCTTGCTTATCGAGTTTTCTCTTTATTGACATATGTCAATGGAGTCTTCGGTCTACCTAGTATTTGCAGATGGAGCCAGTTGTCATACACAGAACTTGGCTTCCACCGCTTGGGTGGTTTACTCACCCGAGGGTCTGCTGGTGTCTTCAGGTGGCATATACCTAAGTCTATCAATGAATAATGTGGCCGAATATAGTGTCATCATAGAACTTTTGCGCGATGCTATCTCACATGGTATTCACTATTTAGAGGTTCGCTTGGATTCCCAGTTAGTAGTATGTCAGTTGAATAGTCGTTACTGTGTGCGTGATCCTACTTTACTCCGACAATTCCTACAGGTACATATTTTATAATGACAGTTTGATTTTATCACATATTATCACATTCCTAGGAGTGCTAATCATGTATCCGATGCCTATGCTAATTACGTTTTAGATTGGAATTTGTCACATTAATAAATAAAAGAAAACCATCAAATCAATGTACACATTGTAATATATAAGTAAATCCGAAGATCCCTTTTTATATATTTCAAAAATATGGTGTTTGTATTACAAAATTGGGGCTAAAACCCTCAATACACATATACATCCAGTATACAAATCCCACGACATCTACGCCTGTGGCGCTGGATGTGTGTTATGATAGAAAACCACGACATTTGTTAGATGCCAAAAGAGTCGTACCCATGCTCTAGGTACACCAACCACCTGTCACTGCATGGCTTCAGGTATATCCTCTACCTGAACCACGGGAATCCTGTGAGTCAAACGCGATAGGTTTCCCTGCACGTTTTGTAGGACTCTCTCGGCTTCTCCTCCCGCCCCCTCATCACCCTGGTTCCTCTGTCGATGTTGAGGTAACCCCTCCGGCCATCACGGACCCATGTATGCGTCACACAAGTGTCTAGTTAATACTTAAGCACCACCCAAAAATATTTGTCTCATAATACAAAAATACAAAAAAACAAAATATTTAAAAACATTTTACCTATGTCACCATAGGCGGTCCTTGGTGGAAGTGGCATATCTGGATCTCCTCTGAAATCAATCCCCACATAGGGATAATCATCCAGAGCGATGAATTTTCACCACCACCAGAAGAAAAAATCCTCATTGTAGGGTGTTGGCACCCTACCTCCCCCCTGCCATCTCATGACCTCGGTCCACCACCCCATGGCTGGATCGCGCGGTCCTATAGGAAGGATCTCCACTCTAGGTCCCAGACCTGGAACCTGCTCGAAAAATAAACTGCAAAGAATAGAGGAAAACTCGAAGTTTCTCTTACCTCCTTGTTTTCACTCTGTCAATGGACCTTTCATATTGGTCAGTAGTGAGGTACACCAGTCATAGACAGTGGGTCTCACACACTGTACTGCATAAAACATGAGCGGCCTCGATGCCTAGTGCAACGAAGCTGAACCTATGATCCTGGTCAATCCAAGCATGATGATCTTCAGGCTGAGGTTATTTATTGCCTGGATAGGGATTTGACTTCCCACCTTGGGATTCCCCGTGACATAGTGGGCATCGATATACTCCTCGATCTTCATCCCACTCCCTACTCCATGTGACTTGAGGTTTACAACCTCTCCTCGGCATGATAGACCAGTCAAGAAGTAGATGTCCTCTACTTTGATCCTCAATGGTTGTCCATTGAGGATAAAGCTTCCGCTATCAGGGTCCCAGTAACCCACCAACATATCCAACAACCTCACTTGGTCCCTTATTCCTTTGAGAGCCAAAAAATTATACAAGCCACATATTTTTAGAGCTGCTTGAGCCACTGGATATCGATCCATAACTGCATCAACCTCCTCATGTTCTCTCTCTCTCCATTCAAGAACCATCTTGCAAAGGACAAATCAAAGTTTGAGTTAGAACCCTCCTTTTTGGTCATTTGCGTGCCTGTACGTGGCTTCCTTTGCATACAGCCATGTGTAGGGCTAAATATACACCCCCTATGGTTCACACAGTGGCGTATACCTCGTCGTATATGCGACCTAAAAAAATCTAGCCCGCGTACACCGAAATCCACATTTTACGCCCTCAATAACTAAAAAACTAGAACCTAATTCAAAAATTTAATCCATTGAATTTGAAGAGGATGAGAAGTAGAGTTACCTGATCCAAACGGTTCATGATTTCATTGCCTGATGCTCCTACAATCGCCATTTGAATCTTGGAGGTATTTTGGTCCAAATTGCACTATTTGGGTAAAATCAAAATGGTATAGTAATTTTTGATTTTATTACTATTTATAAGCTATTTTAACCCACTTTATATAGTTTCATGCCATTATTTCACCTAATGGACTAATACAAGAGTGGTTTTGAGTTGGATTTTGTAGTTTTGTCCCAGATTTCTTGCGGATTTCAATGTTATGATTGGCCGTTCACCACCTCGGGCATGTATTTTCATAACCTAGCATATAGGATAGGTATTCACTCCATCGTGCATTTTTTCATTATGCTCTAAACCCCACTTTTTATGCCTTAGGTACGAACCCATTTATTGCGACACAAAACCTTCCATCTGCTATAAGTAGTGTCGCTAATAAATGGTAGAGACTTACCAAACATGGGCGCCCTAGTTAGATCCTCTTTGTCATTTGGTGCCCATGCTGAGTTTTTCCTAAGGACCAGGAGTCCATTATAGCTTGATACATGACTTTATGATGAGCCTCATTTATCACTCATACACATGTGGCCTTATTACCTGTGGACTCCAAAAACGAGTCTTAGTTAAGCTCTTTTTTGACTCGTATAAAGAACGAAAATATTGCCGAGTGATTTGTCCCTTTCACACTCATTAAATTGGATTTGAAAGGTCATGAGTCTTAGTTAAGCTCTTTTCCGACTCGTTACCAAAAATAGAAAAGATCGCCGAGTGAACTTGTCTTTTTCATACTCGTAAATTGGATTTGAAAAGACTTCTATTTGGCACAAGTTTATCCCTTTTTCACACCAAATAGACTAAAAGACATAAAAAAGGATATTTTTTGGCGTTAAGTTGTGATTGCATCTCATGCCCTCGCTTGCAGTATTGAGCCTTTAGCTGGTTCTTGCTTTGCATTATAAACCGTTTCCTAAGCAATTTTTGCATCCTCAACCAAGCAGGGCCTTGTTTATATCCTTCACAATTTGACACCCTATACCCTAGAGGGAACATCACCCCGAGTGTCCATCTACCACATCCATTTCCTTACATTGAGCATAGGTACGTTCCACTGCTGGAACTAGTTTTTCTTACTTGTGACACTAGTTTCCTCCTCTGTATCATATCATTCATTTGTTATGAAAAAACAAAAAAAGACTGGCGGGAAGGGAGTACTATATTATATTTGGTAGCAATCGTGTCTCCTTTGAACATAGCACAAAGTTATTGAGTCCTTGTATCATCATAATTTTGGGTTTAGAATGGCCTTAGGAAGATGATCCTGTTACTGAGTTTTCTCTACTGACTGGTTACTCTTCCAGTCCCTATAGAGAACATTATTGATGCCTCCTGCATCTAATAGTTACATCATTGAGTCTATGCTGCCGGAGTCTACCATATGTCTCATGCTCTTGTTCAAAGGAAGTCTATCAACCTGTGTCGTCCATTCCTTAGAACTCTTGACTTTGCATGTTGTCCATACCCTCAATTTGTCTCAGAATCACATGATACTGTGGTCTTATCATGCACCCTGTCCCTACTTTCATCATTTGTAGGAAACCTTGAACCAAACAATCGACATTTCATCATTGATCATTGACTGGGTGGTTTTCCTTGTGTTCGACGACAAGATATCTATTCAAACTTTGGGATTCGTGTAGTGTCTTGGATGCCATTAGCCTTATTGGTGTTTTCCTTGCCTTTGTCAACAGTTTTCATCATTGGCTGCTATTCAGAGGGTCCTTTTCGTGTACTTCTTGCATTTGGCACACGCGAAAGATGCACAAGTTCGTTGGTTCATGAACATGTTCTTTGTCCGATCTCCACCAAATTATGAAGCTCCTGCTTTGTTCCTCGTGTTGACTGATGAGATATGCCTTAATGCTCTCCTTTCAACAAGTCTTTTTCCATTGACTTCAACTCATTTATTATGGATATGGGACCTAGAGTTTTATGAGTACCTTGAGGCTTGTAGTCATTAGTGGCAGGATTTCTCACCATTGACAGATGGGAATACATCAACGTCTCCTGATCAATGGATTCCTCAAGTGTTCGACACTGACTCCTTTATTCACACTTGTAGGAATGTTCTTGGTGCCTTAATACCCACTTTCATTATTGGTAGGCTGTCTCACGTTTGTTAACGATATACCTCAATGACCGGTAATCAAACAATGTCTCATTGTTTTCTACCTCAACTCATTTATTCACATGATGTAGACTTGCACCCTTGGCAGATAGTGTAGAAGACTTGAAGATATCACTATGTGGCTGCAGCTTTCCTGAGCAGTTGCTCCCTTATCATTGGAACAACACCTATTTGACTTCAGTAATCATGGGACATCATATTATACTCCATTGTATACATATATATTCAGATTGGTTTTGAGACTGGTTCTACTGGGCCTTGTTTGTGATTATGATAGCTTTTGGCATATAACTGCATTTGTATTTGCCTATATATGGCCACAGACACTTAATTGGTATATTTTCCACATGGATCTGCATTGTATTCTATTGACAACCATGTATGTAAAGTCAACACATAATGTAATGAGCAACTAGTCTTTCTAGTTGGGTTTACACCACTCCACTTATGGGTTATTTATAATGTATTTCGGCCATCGCAGATACTCCTCTGATCTCAGACATAAGGGGTATCTGTTATAGCAAGATTTTCCTCACCATTGCTATCTTGCAAAGAGGGCCTTTTTCCATTTCTCTATGCAGACTTGTCATCCCTTTTTGATGAATCCAGAGCTAAAAATACATATTTTGCCACATATATGCACCCTAGCTACTATACAACATGCGTATACGCAGGCTTCTCCACTACAACCCGCATACATTGAGATTTGTCCCAGAAAATAAAAAAATGAAGTCGGGTTTCCATGTCATGACAGGATATCTCTGATCCTTGGCCTTCCATATACTAGAAACGTTCTGACTCGGCCTTTCAGTTGCATTTTGAAGGCTATAAGAGAACAATTCCGAGCTATGGAAAAGAGGAGAAAGCATTCAACTTTGAGAGCATTGTTACTCTGGGGAAATTACTTCATATTGAGTCTGCATCGCTTTGTTCCTCAAGTCTGAACACAATGTTCATCCCCCAATCTCTTTCCCTATTGTTGAGAGAACCTCATTGTCTCTTTTCTATGAGCTTTCCTTTGGTGGAGGATTGAAGTGGTGGAGACCCAGTTGGAAGGAACTTGGTTTCTTGGTTCTGAACCGTGATGACATGGAAGTCTGTAATGTTATCACTTCTACTGATCATTTATTAATAGAAATACTCCTTTCCCATCCTATTGGTATCATGCAAATATATGATTATTATCCATGGGCATGTTTGTAATGTTTATTGATGAATTATGCTATCTAATGTGCTAACCTTTTATATTATCACTATATGCTTTCTCTACTTGTTTGTTGAAAACTTGTTGTAGGTATAAAGCTTTGGGTCGAAGTGCTCAATGGTGGACACCTTCAAACGTTGGAACGAGGTAGGATTCTTTCTTATTTCTCTTGCACATTGGTTTATATAGCATATGTTGGAATTGTGTAGATTTCTGCAGTCATACCTGTTTGTTGTGGTTTACCCTGGCCATAGAGAGTTTTTCCCTCATAACACTTGGGCTGCCCCAGTCCTATTCATGAAGAAGAAGGATGGGGCATTTAGATTGTGCATCGATTTCAGACAATTGAACAAAGTGACTATTAAGAACAAGTATCCTCTTCCGAGGATCGATGATCTCTTTTATCAATTGAAGGATTCCAAGATATTTTCAAAAATAGATCTCAGGTCAGGATATCACCAGGTAAGAATAAAGGATGAAGACATCAATAAGACCACCTTTAGAACAAGGTATGGTCATTATGAATTCACAGTGGTGCCATTTGGGTTGTCAAATGCACCTGCTGTTTTCATGTGCCTAATGAATGGTGTATTCAAGGAATATCTAGACATGTTTGTCATAGTCCTTTTGGATGACATCCTGGTGTATTCTAAGTTGGAGGAAGAGAATGAACATCATCTAAAGATGGTGTTTCAAGTGCTAAGAGAGCACAAACTGTATGGAAAATTGAGCAAGTTCTCATTTTATCAAAAGCAGATCCATTACTTGGGGCATATCATTTCAAAGGATGGGATAGTCGTGGATCCTGAGAAGATAGAAGTCATCAGAGAATGGTTAGTGTCAAAGAATGTGTCAGAAGTCAGATCCTTTATGGGTCTAACTAGTTATTACAGAAGGTTCATTGCAAGGTTCTCAAGGATAGCTCACCCTATCACTTCCTTGTAGAGGAAGGAGAAGAAGTTTCAATGGAAAGAAGAATGCGAGAGAAGCTTCCAACGATTGAAGCAGTTGTTAAACAGTGCTCCAATCCTAAGGATTGCAGATCCAAATGAATATTTTGTAGTATGTACAGATGCATGCAAAGAAGAAATGGAAGGATTCCTCAACTAGAATGGATTTGTGATATGTTATGAGTCCAGGAAGATGAAAGAGCACGAAAAGAACTATGCCACTCATGATTTGGAGCTGGCGGACATCGTTCACGCTCTGAAGAAATGGAGGCATTACCTCATGGGAATGAGGTTTGAACTGAGGATAGGCCATAATGGTTTGAAGTATTTGTTTGATCAACCAACCTTAAATGTTAGGCATAGTAGATGGTTGGAATTCCTTTGTGAGTATGAATTTGATATCAAGCATATCAAAGGAAACGAGAACAAAGTGGTTGATGCACTCAACAGGAGAGTGCATGAACTACATGCTACAACCATTATCATGTACCAAACCGATATAAAGGACATGATTTTGGAAGCTGCAAATGTAGATCTGCAACACAAGGAGTTGGTAGCAAAGCTACAACAAGGTGAGATGCCATAGAAAGTGGAAGACTATAAGTTGGAAGTTGATGGAACACTCTTGTACAAAAACAAAGTTTATGTACCTAATGTCCAGGAATTGAAACTTATGATTTTGAAAGAAATGCATAATGTGCCTTATGCTGGGCACCCTGGATATCAGAAAAATGTGGCAGCAGTCAAGAGCCATTACTTTTGGCCAGGTATGAAAAAGGAAATTGCAGAATATATCACCATATGTATGGAGTTTTAGAAGGTTAAAGTTGAGCACAGGCACCCAGCAGGGTTGTTGCATCCTTTACCCATCCCTGAGTGGAAGTGGGAAGTAGTGACAATGGATTTCATCACAGGATTTCCTAGAACATGCAAACAACATGATTCAATCATGGTGGTGGTGGATAAGCTTACAAAAGCTACCCATTTTATTCCATTAAAGACTACTCACAAGGCAACTAATATTGCCAATATCTTTATGAGGGAAATAATACGATTGCACGGTACTCCCAAGACAATTGTGTCTGACATAGACTTGAAATTTACCTCAAAATTCTGGAAAGGGTTATTCAAGAGGTTTAGAATGAATCTGAACTTCAACATAGCCTATCATCCTGAGTCTAATGGGCAGACAGAGTGGGTGAATCAAGTAATAGAATACATTCTAAGGATGTATGTGATGGACAAGCCATCTAAATGGGAAGACTACCTACACTTGGTAGAATTCGCCTACAACAATGGGTATCAAGCATCACTGAAGATGACCTTGTTTGAATCACTTTACGGAAGAAAGTGAAACACTCCAATAAACTGGGATAACCCAATTGATAGAGTAGTGGTTGGGCCAAATTTTCTCAAGGAAATGGAAGAGAAAATGATGAAGATTAAGCATAATTTGAAAGCTTCCCAAGATAGGCAGGAAATGTATGCTAATAAGAATAGAACCCACAAGGAGTTTAAAGTGGGTGATCATATTTTCTTGAAAGTGAAAGCCAACATAAGTTCCCTAAAGTTGGGAAACTGTTCCAAATTGGCAGCCAAATTTTGTGGGCAATTTGAAATCCTAGAAAGGATTGGACCAGTTGCTTATATTCTTGCATTGCCTGCATCCATGACTGTACATAATGTGTTTCATGTTTCATTGCTTAAGAAATATATACCTGATCCTAATCATGTGATTGATTGGAATGTGATTCAGGTGGAGAAAGAAGGCATCTTGTAGGTGCATCCGGTGTGTATACTGGACCAGAAAAGAAAGCAGCTCCAGAATCGAGCCATAGGGCTTGTAAAGGTCCAGTGGACCTGTTACAATCCCGAGGACGCGACATGGGACCATGAAGATGCTATGCGGGTAGAATACCTGCATATTTTTGAAGATTTTGGGAAATCTTTTTGATGTTGTGTAAAGAGTTGCACTGAGGACAGTGCAAAAATAAGGGGAGGGGATTATAATACCCCAAGGCTTAGCCCCTACTGAATTTTAATTTTTTCTTATAGGCTGGTGAGCCGAGTGGTTATAAGCTGAGAGAATTATGTGTTTATTAGGCTGGTGAGCCAGATGCCAAGGCCAGGAGCCTGATTTTTGTATGTGTAATTATGCATATCATTAATAAAAATATAAACACTGCTGTGTGTATACCGACCACGAAGAAGAGTTATGGGGGACTAAGTTCCATTAGATAGGGCAAGGGAGGGGGCTAAGTATTTGGGCCTAGTGGCTAAGATAGGGGGCTTACCTCTAAAGGAATACTATTTTAATGTTAATTCCTGAAGGCTAAGGTGGACATGATATGTTTTTATCCTAAGTTCCTGGAAAAGGGAACATATGCTAAATGGAGGGCATACAACTCCAGGGTGACAGGTGTCGACCTGGGCGCATGCAGTTAAAACTAAAGAGTTGAACCATGTTGGGGGGTGGGTGGGTGAGTCCAGTCTTCGATCCTCCATCTGAACTCAGGGGACCTCCATCATCGACCTTTGCGTTTTGATTCCTTGTCACGCACCCTGAAACTAGTGAAACCGAGGGACTGATCCATGTCTCCTATGAAGTTCGAGCACCCTGTAATTGTCTGAGTTGTGTTGTGTCATAACTGTCGGCTGTTGCGGCCATAGAGTTCCTTGACTGAGTGTGGCTTGCTGCTGTCAGTTTTTTCTTACTAAGCCTTGATATGTCTTAGTGTTTGATTGTTACCGTTTTGGGTGTCCATACCCATTTTCCATGTTGTTGTTGCTGTCACCCATACCTGGCTGTAGTTGAGTCGAAGATTGGTTGAAGAGGCAAGTTTTCAGGCCTGTGAGCAACTCTCCCAGGTGAGAGAGTTTGTTGGGAAGTGAGTTCTTCTGGAAGGGAGTCCCGTAGTAGCTACAGTACTCTAAGACTTCTGGTCCAACCTGTTGCTGAAGCCCAAGGTAAGGGAGGTGTACTAGCTGATGTAATTGTATTAGTGAAGGTGTACCCTCCTAGGGTGGAGCAGGCATATGGGGAATGAGGGTCTGTGGATTGTGGGCATAAGTGTCTCCTGGGATAAAAGATCCTTCCCGTGTTTTGTGCAACTTCCTTGTTGTCCTTGCCAAGCCTAAAATTCCCTTGCCCGATGGAGTTTATTCCCACCTCGGGGGTGACCCACTGTCGAGCATGATGAGCAGTGTGGTCTAAGGCTGGGAGGTTCGTGGAAGGTCTGCTCATAGTTGGTGGTGTTACTCTAGTTGAAAATATAAGTATCATTTATGTGCTTAATTTTATGCATGTTCGTGATGCTTGAATGTTATCATGCATTCTGTTGTGTATATGAATTACTGTTAGTTCCATTAATTCTGTATGGTAGCAATAATTTCGTGTTTATTGTGATTAAGTGTTTTAATTATATTAAAATGCATATATTATACAAGTTTATATTCTGCGTGGTAGCATTACCCGGTCTTTGGAGGGCCGAGGACATTACAATGGTCACCATAGATATTAAGTTCTCAACATACTTTCAATCACAATTTGATACAAAACTAGTGTAGATATGTTGGTCAATTTCAAACAATCTATGTGCACCCACATCACATATCACATATAAGAGTGGAGGTGTTGAAGTAGCCTAATCAATGTCCCCATAAACCCTAGTTACATGTGATATTGGTTTGTAAGGTCTCTTCTTCCTCAAATCCTTAAAGATGTAGTTGTTCAACATCCTATAATTGTAGAAGAATCCATTCTAAGAGTTCAAGATCTAGACTTACTCTATTCATAATGCAGTATCTTGTTTGATTTAATCCTGAATGCACTTTCAACAAGTGGGGTTAACCATCCACTTGTTTCAGGCTAATCTGATGTGGTTGATAGTATGATAGTTGCGACCAATTGTTCTAATATGACCTATGCAACCAACCAATTTGGTCCTATAAATATTTCTAGTGGTCCTATCCTCTTTAGAGGAGATTTTGCATGATACGCTTCATTTATTCCTTATACCCAAAGTGCTCCATAAGTGCCCAAACCATGTATAGGGTAAGCTTTCAATTCTAAACAATTCTCCCCTGCCAATATTAATTTGTTTCAATGTTCTTAACCTATTGCTAGCCAAAATTGATTCCAATACCCTAATCAAAACCAATTGAATAATAAAAAAATAAGCCCAAGGAGGAAGAAGAAAAATGAGAACAAGAGCCATAATAATAACCAAGATATTATAGAGCAAGGGGGAAATGTCCAACTAAATCCTAATAATGCTAAGGAAATTAATTATGCCTATGATATTTCCTCGATGCAGTGTCCCTTCCTTATATTTTGGTGGTCCTAGACACTTTAGGGGAGTTTATGCATCATACACTTCATTTATGCCTTATTCCCAAAGTGCTCCATAAGCACCCATACCATGTTTAATGCATCCTTTCAATCCCAACTAGTTCACCCTAGCCACATTAATTTGGTTCAATATTCTCAAGCTATTGCTGGTTAGAATCAAGTACAACACCCTAATAAAAACCAATCAAATATTTAACAAACAAACATAAGGAAGAAGAACAAAAATGAAAACATAAGCCATAATAATAACCAAGACAATCTAGGGAAAAGGGCCAATGGTGAACTAAATCCTAATAATGTTGGGGGAATTAATTATCTCTCCTTAGTAGTGTGCCTTCCTTATAGTCTTATATAAGTTCTAATATTTTGAAACCCATGGTTCTCTTATGAAGAA
>JASDQU010739391.1:4705-30758 GCA_032191745.1 Picea mariana | reverse complement strand
ATTTCTTTGTTATCACATGCACCCCATGCCCAAATATTTTCCCCATGTCACCTCATACACTTACATGAATTGGAATAGATTCCACCTAGGAAAAACCCCAAACTTAAAGGGATTATCCCAATAGGACACCCTTAGACCCTCTCCAAACCTAACTTGTCAAATTGCGTAACATCTTTGAGCATTTGTTTGGGGTTAAAGGGGGTTTGATGCATATGTTTGGGTAATTTAATTATTAGATGTGATTTACATGTTATGATACTTGTGACTTATGAACCCCTAGAGGGTGTACTTGTTGTTTCTGCAGGACCTTGCCTAGTGGACATGTACACATGAGGGAATGAATAGCTCAGACCTTCATGAGGGCTCGAATCCCACAGATGGACGTTGGAACCCCATCCATGGGCTAGGAAGAGATTGAAGGCTTGCACAGTGAAGGAAGAGGAACTTTCCTTTGGAGGCACCTTATCAGGCCTAAATATTGAGAGGCCACCCTTCCCCACCTGGACGTTGGCTTTGGAGACCTTGGACATCACCCTAGTAGCCACATGATGTCACCCAGAGCTAAGGTTTGCAATTGAGAGATGTTGGGCTACAGTTTTGGCACGTGTGGCATGGAGGAGGGCCTTTGGAGGCCTAACATTTTGCTAGATGACCTCAACGTCTCATGGAGGAGGCCTAATGTCACCCTAGGAAGGATGACGTCACCCTCTTTAGGGTTTTAATGTTGAAAATTGATTTGATTTTGATTTTTAAGAGCAAATTGACATGTAGGCTCTATTTTATGAAAATACACAACTGTTGGATTAATTAACCAGGATTTCCCATATAAATATGGCTGGATAAGTTCATTTTTACATAATAACTCATCACACACAAGTGGTGGTATGAAATTTTCTCCCTCTTTAAGGGTTATTGGTTGAAACAACTAGTGCACACCTCTTGGGAGAGCTTTATGGTGGTGTATTTTGTCATTTTTCATGGTGGAATGGTCTTCAACTAGGGTTTGACTTGATTATTCTTGGTGAAGTAAGTGGAAAATCTGCATTTTTATTCATGCTATGGATGTTTGTGGTAAAATTTACTTGTTTCATGTCTAATATTATGAAATTGCTTGTTTAAACCCTAGGGGAGAAACAACAAATGCTTCTTTCTCTCTATAACTATTCTACTAGCTTGATCTTCCCAATTATACATTTTCTTGGGAGTGATTATTATAGCCCTAAAGTGCTAGATCTTTAGTAATCTCATTCTTGTCACCAATTAAATTGTCTTTCAAAAAAGCTAAGGAAGGAAGGTACACTAGGGCTTAGAAGTGCCTACTCTCTAGCAAAACCTCCCTTAAAAGGTCAAATGCTTGAGGCCTTGAAGTGCCAACACCTCTTGCATTTACTTCTTCCCTTGGCTAAGCATTATCATTATTTTATTTCCCAAGTGATATTGTTACTGTTATTGACTCCATAAGCCCCTAAAAGGCATTGATTTCTATACTCTTGTGGATGAATGCGACCAAACAAATTTTTGAACTATCTTCTTGAAACTATCACTAACACTAACATCCATATTGATGCTGCTATAATTGCTGCGACAACCTTTATTTAGAATCCCTAATAAGCATACTAACCTCTAAAACTAACCCAAAAAATTGCACTAGCCTAGGTGCTATCATCCCAAGGCTCTAGTCTTCCTTTTGCTATTGTTCTAAGTGCAAAATTATGAAGTTGTTGAAGGTTGTTGCTGCTGTTGTAACTACTGTTACAGCCATCATTGCATCCCCTTAACAGCCCTTAAATTTTCCATAAAACCACCCAACATTAGTATTAGGAAAGTTACTATCAATATAGACTAAAGTGTTTGTCTAATTTCCTAAACTAAGTACTTTTCTGAAGTGGTTTTGCTGTTGTCATCATTATTATTTTATTGATGTTACAAGTTTTTTGAAATCCTATTGAAGTCATTTATTGACTTGTTTAAATCTTGAAATTGTGAGTGACAAGGTATTATCAAATTTGCAAAGTCTTCATATCCTTTTTGTCATCAAAACTTGCAATTTCTAGATATGTTGTTGTTGCTATAAACTTTATCTTTTGTCTATACATAAGAATCTTTTGGTAGGAACCAACCTATTGTTACAAATATTTGTAGGAACCAACCTACTGGAGACACCAATCCCCACTGGTACCCCAGTAGGCACCAAACTACTCTTACATATATTCATAGACACCAATCTACTAGAGACAACAATCCCCGCTGCTAAGCACCAACTTAGTAAGAGACACCAATCTCTTTGTTTGAGCGGCAACAACCTTCAAGTTACAATTTCTTATTTAGTACATATAACTTCTTCAAAATATGATGACATTCACATTACCTTCAATGAGTCTGCTTGCTACTTCTGCCTTCACGAGGTTTGACCAAATTTTGAATTTCCAAATGAAATTTATGGTAACTTTCCCCAAACTTATTGTTTTTGGCCTCTTCTCAAGAACAAACTTGTAAAACATGCCACACATCCAACTTTGCAAATCTCATTATGATATTTTTACCTTAGGTACTTCAGTATGTCTCCTCAAATCCCTAAAAATTTAACAGTCTGATAAGTCCCATAACAGATATTATAGAGAAAATGCTAATCTGTCCCGTTTGAAAATGATTTCAATACCATTTCAAAACCCTAAATTCCACATGGTGTATCTCAAAAGGTATAGAAAGCCCTAAATTCCACAGGGTATATCTCAAAAGGTATAACTAACATATGCCTTATTTTTTTTATCACTGACTCCCTCTGAGTTTGACTCCTTCTCAGATTGATCTCTTATGACCTTCCCAGAACAAGAAACAAGAACAACGAAATCTCCATGGTATCCTCTATGGAAGATATCCTGCCTAGAGTCTAGTCCAGTAACCAAGAACATCTCCTAAAGGAGATCAAATTCATTTCGTAAATAATAAGCATTTACATAATAACAAGAATATATCCTAGAGAGGATATCAACAAGTGTATCTCTAGTATTAAGGGGTTAGTATAATGATAATAACTTCAATAGATCAAGATGCAACATAAGATCACAATAATGCCAGAATAACTAGAGACATATCAATTTTAAAAAATCAAACCTAGAGTCTTCGTTGTTTGTTCCTATGAATGTACTAAATCCAAGATCATTGCTTTGACAAGGTCTCTTGTACATTCCCTGCAAAACAAACTCATGCTTTTGATGGATGATATAACATGAAAAACATATAAAAGTGCACACCTTTGAAATTTGTAGCATTGTTCAACTTGTCTTCTAATATGAAACTAGACACCATATTGACAAGAGGAGTTTATAAACTAAATAAAAAAGGTTCAATGATTAGAACAAGCTAGAAACCCTAATATCTGGGACTGACTGCTACAAGAATTTCGAGTATATGTAATGAAGAGGATGACAACTTCTTATTACTTAGGTTGTCGAGCTATACTTGATCAATCAACTATATGCAACATTTATTGATTTATCTATTTACTATCCCACCCTACTTGAAAAAGGAACCCTGTCCTCAAGTGTAGGAGTATCTCCATTGAATCCATGTACACAAAAAAATAAAAAATAAACTCATATCCAAATATGAAAAATATCCCTCAATGACTGTCCAGACATGAGGAACCAACTACTCTGATTGATATGGTGCCAAAAAGTGTTGAAGCATGAATGAATACTGATGATTGATGGACTTCTAGAACCATATTTTGAAGAAACTTATTTTGCAAGGGATATGCTCAGGTCGAAGGAATAAATTTTGAAGAAACTTTTTCCCCAGTTGCTAGAATGGAAGCAATCAAATTGATCTTGTCTTACGCATGTTTGAATAAAATCAAAGTATATAAAATGGATGTAAAATCAACCTTCCTAAATGGATAACTAGAAGAAGAAGTCTACATCGAACAACTAGAAGGATTATACTGTTAGAAAAGGAAGATTATGCTTGTAGATTGAAGAAGGCACTATATGGACTCAAACAAGTCCCCAAAGCATGGTATTCAAGATTGGACAGGTGTTGGGCTCTAAATATGTCCTAAAAACAACCTTAGTATGACATTAATTTTATCAACCGAGGATTCGTCTTTTCTTTCAAGATTGTCAACAAAGTCTATGCAGATAGTCGTAGAGGTTTAAATCATGTAGATAATTCAGTTACAACAAATCTGAGTCTATCTAAATTACTATGATAATCAAGTTCTTCACACATTGACTAAAAACTCTAAAACTAATAACTCAATCAACATAAATATATTATGAGCATAAACATCCCATAAATCAAAACATCAACCAATTACTGAATTCGTTCATCTATCTAAGAGACAACAATTTAGCCTACGAAACACTTAATGAATCAATATCTCAATGATTAATTAATATATTGGAAAGGAAAAACGATCTACTAAATATTTAAGAAGGAACAACAAATGTGAATTAAATGAAAAGAACAACAAATGCGAATTTAAATGAAAGGAACAAAAAATGCGAATTTAAATGAAAGGAATTCATGGGCAATAAATTGACAGCAAATGGAAATGGAACAACAATCGATAATATCCTAATGGAACATCTATTCTCTGCAAATGGAACAACATAACCAATTCATAAAGAATCAACACATTAACGAGTCTATCTTAACTGTTTGAAGGGAATATCAAATCACAAAATTATAACAGAATTGATAAGATTATAGATGAGAGAGTAGCTCCTGTCGACTGGGCCCACGGTCTTTAGAAGATGCTGCTACAAAAAACTCAGTACGCAGAAATGATCAAAATGCGTGAAGCTTCCATTAATTCCATAAATGATAAGTCATTTACAATGGGATTGTTGTACAAAGTGTCAACAATTAAGATATCTGAATTCTGGTTATCTCTCTATCGTTCACTATTCTTTATATATTACAATGAGACAAGTAAATTAAGCTATCCTGAGGATCGATAGATCCTCAGGATTGCTTTTACTATTTATGAAGATTGCAAGATAAAAATTCAATCTTCCTTTGAACCGTTTTGTACCTGATTCCTTCGATCTTCAATGGTTTGTGCATATTCATGATCTTCTTAATTATCTTTAGTTAGCAACAATTGTCCATTTCTACATAAAATCAAAACAATTCAAAGCAAAGTTCAAAAAATATCTAATATCATTCGATATTATTTCCTAAAGTCTTTTTAACCATTTTCTTCTCTAAGTCCTTCAAATTAATAGAAATTTCAACAAAGAATGTATCACAAACTAGAGTAACAAGGAGAATATTTATACCTTTTTCTCAATCCAACATACCCCCCAACTTACCTTTTTGCATGTCCTCATGCAACAAGAGAGTTTATATGCAAAGCAGTGATACTGAAGGGTGGAGAGGTCTCTTCCCTAGGTCTCTGGAACCCATGCTTACCTTTAATCTCTTAAAAAGAAACATCTTCTCTTTTCTTATGAATTTCATAAACACTCTGATAACCCTCTAGAGGATACCAAATAATGGGGGGATTGTACCTTCATCCAATCCAGGACGGCCCTTCTTCCATGATCATATTGGCATACCTCTCTAATCTGAGAGTAGTTGCTTGAAAATTCCTAAAACCAAATGGTTCCCATTTTCTTGACTTCATTTGAAGAGACACTCCATCTTAATTTGGAAACAGAAAGGGCTTCTTCTTTAATTTCTCCAAAACATTATAGCCTTGAATGTACAACATGTCTATGGATGAGAGCTAAAGATTCCACAACCTTCTCCCTCTTCATTAATGCTCTATGTTGCATAATGGTATCAAAGGATTTAGGAGGTTCCCCTCTGATCCATAGGTCTAGTCCATTCTCTCCTTTCATGAAGACCTTATGTGCTTTGTCCCACCTAAGTTGATTTTTGGAAAAATACAAAAAGGATTGAAATTGGATATCCCCAGTGAATGGATTGGGGTACTTCTCTTCTCTGTTTTCTTCTAGAATGAAATTGTGAAGATATAGTTCATAGAAAAAGTATTGTACTACATCCTCTTGTTCTTTAAAACATGAAACAAAATTAGAGACAGTGGTAAACTCAAAAGGTTTTCCTGGCCTAATGGCGTTCACTTTAATAACATATAATGTTATAATAGAAATAGGGCATAATTAGTAGCAGGGGCCTTGTAAGGTAATATATCAAAATAAATAGAGATTTTTTTTTTGATTTTCTCCAAAGCTCCATCAAGCTGAACCTGTACCTTCTTCACCTTTTCTTTAGCTCTGCTGAGCTCAACAAAGGTTTCATTCTCAGTTGTTGACATGGATCGGAGTTATCTGACAACTTTTTGATGTTCTGTCATTGTCACCATTTCACTTTGGCATTGCGTTAGGGTTTGTTGGGATTGTTCCAGTTCTGCTTCCAACCTTCTAATAGTGGCATCCTGTTCAGGAGAATGAAATACTTCTTTAGTTTGAACAACTGTTTCTACTGTTGCTGGAGAATCTGTCTGAGTTTCTATTTCAACTGATTCCAAAAGGGCATGGAAATCTGTTTTTGTTTCAATAGAATTAGTGTGAATTGCTCTTTTGGGAAGTGGATTTCTTCACTGTACTCTATCCCTCTTAGATTTCTTCTTTGTATGGGATTTATCATCTTGTTCCATCTTCTTCTTAATTTGTCTAATTGATTCTTTCAATCTGCCAACTTTTTGTTTTAATACCTTTATTTTCTTGACCCTCTTCCTCAATGTCTTGTTTTCATGTTCCGTTTTTCTGATTCTATTATTTCCTTTTTCTGTTGTTTCTTTCTGTCCAAAGGGAATTTCAAGGTATTCCCCACCTTGATCAATTGGTAATTGATTCCCTGTATCTTCTGGGTGCTTTGGTTGCTCTAAAGGATGGTTCTCATCGGACTGAGGTTCTGGTTGTTCTGCTCCCTCAGGAGATGACATCTCCATATCAGGAATATCAAAGACAGAGTTTGAAGGAGGAGAAGTTGGAGCTTGGGGTTCTTCTGGCTTGTCTGTGTCTTCAGTAAGTGATATTCCCAAATTTCGCAACACTTGGGCCATATCCTCTTCATAACTTCCAAAGAAATCATTTTGCTGTCCTACAGGGATTTCATGTGATGGATCTTTTGTTTGTACATTTTCCTAAGTGTTTTTATGGTGTGTTGTCTCTTTAGCCTTTCTTCTTTTCACAGAGGAGGTTTTAGGAACATAAATTGTTCTCTGTCTTTTCCTCTTTGATGTTCCTTCTTGCATGCTCTAAGTTTCTGCTAACTGAATAATGTCTGTTTCTATTTTAGGTTGGGAGGATGGTATTTCTATTTGGGCATTAACTCCCTCTGTCTGGGCTGCCTCTATTCCTTGTGGGGGAATTTCATGGTGGACTTCAGGTTGCTCAATTTGCAGGGGTCTGTCAAGCTCAATTAATTCCCCCCATGTTATTTGTGTATGATTTAATGCCTTGTCTACTATCAATTTTACTAACCTATGATGACTGATTACATTAGCAGGGTCTTTTCATTTTGGGTTCTTCCAACGAATTCATGTAGCATGCTATTAAAAAAGAATGGTAGATTTATCACTAACCGTTGTTTTAATACTGCCAACAGATTGAGGTGGCGAGGTCTCAGCACATTGTATCATCCATTGCATGTGATATATCTCTGCACCACACCTGCTATCTCCCTTTAGGGTTCACTAAGAGCAGTGGGGTTGAGGCCTTTTCATTTCTTGTTGAATTCCTCCCTTGGTGCTGCGAAGGATTCCACAACTTCCTTGAGTGTTGTGTATTTACCAGTCCACTGTGTTCCTTTGTTTGGAAGGCCTATTAACTTGGCTATAATGGCATCAATAACTGGTATTTTTATGCCTCGAATTACTGAGACTCCCCCCTGTAGATTTTGGAAGAATGCTAGCACAACATTTATATCGAATCCCTGCAGTTTGTTAAAGTATTGTGTCCACCCTAAACAATGTAGAATTTATATTTCTTGATTAGTTGCTTGCAGCAATGTAGGCTCACGAAGAATGCTTCAGCCACCCATATCTTCTGTAAACAAGTCAACACAACTATCATTCCCACTTGTAAACTTAGTTAGACAAACCTGTGAGAAAAAATTACTAGAAATGGTAAAAATTACAGAAAAACAATGGTATATAGAAATACGAATTTTCCCATTATCTGTAATCATTATGGCTTATCGATAATCATGTAGAATGTCCACCCCCTATGAATGAAAAGGTCTTCCTTGACTGATGGTATGTGTGAACGTAATGATGACAGTCAGTCAAGTGAGGGATAATTATTACGCTGCCACTGCTGGGAGAACACCCATTAATAAATTTCAAAGCATTTTAATGTTAATCATGAAAGATAATCACACCTTTTGTGGAAAGTACAAGTTCAAATACCAATATTCAATATGTTAAGGAAGAATATTCCGAGTAGTCCTAATATGTTCACATTTTATAAACATGCCACGTGTTATAATTTTGTTACTTTCCCTTGTGTTGAATATAGCAGGAATGGTAGCCTCGTTTTTAAGAAAGGAAGTCTATGAACACAATAAAAACTTAGCGTATTAAGATAAACTTCAATACCATAGGCAGAGCCACTGCTTCCAATAGGCGTCCATAGCCTTGACAGGGTTTCCATTTAACCTGTAGATGAGCAAGTATCCTCAATAAATAGTTTGAATGGTCTTTTCCCAAAAAGGCCACTATCCTGGTTTGGTAGCCAGATAACAAAAATGCCACTCACTAGATCGTAACAAAGTGAACAAGCCGGCTCGTAATGAGACCTCTTGTCCTGTGACATTAAATTCCAAAGGCCATTTCCCTGGTGTGGTAACCATAGTGGGAATGTCACTTATGTTAATCTCTTATGATCATGGTAGGTTGGCTCATGGTGAGACCCCCTATCCTTTTTGGGAGAAGGTTATTTTCTTTATTTATGTTTATTTGTTTTATTGTTATTTTATTTCTCTCTTTTTTTTAGGCTTTATTAAGGGAGGCTCATCTACTCCTTAAGAGTGTGGGATGGTGTAAGTAAAAATCTGCCTTAGACTCCTTATTATGATGTGAAGGTAATTTATCATTCAAGTATATGTATATATATAGGGGAAAGAAACGAATTACGGTGGTTAAGGATTATGAACAATATTAATATAATTCGAAAAAATCAATCCATAAACAATTTGATAAGGTATGCTAGATATTCCTCAAAAAGAAAATGACAAATCATTACCATGATGATTAGAAGTGATGTTGTTGAAAATTAGTTAGTGAAGTTCATACCCAAAGGAGTGGCTAAACGTATCAGGAGTAGTCATAAAAACAACACGTCTTGTTGGTAAAAACAAAAAAATCGTTACTTTCAAGGGAAATGAACAACAACAGGAACAACCACAAAAAGGAACAACAATTGTTTCTTTCAAATGAACATCGCTACTGAAAAAAAGGAATGACAATCATGACAAAGGGAACAACAACTGTTACATTTGAATGAACGACACTACCTGTAAAGGGAACAACAATCACAACAAAGGGAACAACAACTGTTACGTTCGAATGAACGACACTACTTGCAAAGGGAACAACAATCACAACAAAGGGAACGTCAACTGTTGCGTTCGAATGAACGACACTACCCACAAAGGGAACAACAATCGCAACAAAGGGAACAACAACTGTTACATTTGAATGAACGACACTACCCACAAAGGGAACAACAATCGAAACAAGGGGAACAACATCTGTTATGTTTAGGGAAGATGACGATGATGTTCAAATTTAACCATCTAATTAAGTAATTGGATACCTCCCACAAAAATGTTTGTTTTAGCGAATCTAGGATTGATTAGTCATCAACTAAATTTAATTTTACGGGTAGTTTTATTCAATTATCAGAGGAATACAATATATTGGATGGTTTATGATGTCATGCATTCATTTTCTATTTACTACAGTCACAATCATGCATCTTTTGAGTGTAGTGTCCAACTTTTTGCTGCAAAACATGACATATTCATCTCTTGTATAAAACAAGGTTTATATTCGATGGATTTTTCAAAGTGAAACAAGAGCAATTTGAAGTTTGAATAAGGAACAGAAAAGAGTGCTAATTATATTTCATTACAGTTATCCTTTCTAGTTTTTTTTTCTCCAAAGCTCTTTATAGTGACTTTCCTAGAAAGTAAAACTTAAAACTCGATCAAATATCTAAAGAAAAATATATACAATATGTACAGTGCTGGAAAAAAAACAATTTCATGGAGTTGAAGCTGCTGGGTTACCTTCCCAGCCAGCTAAATTCTGAACAATAGGATCATTACTTACTTCTTGGCAAAATGATTCTTTTGAAAGTGGTTGATGGTAGAGTCATAGTCGATGTCCATTTACTAGAAAAGGAGAACCAAACCCATTGATGTTAACTAAAGTGATAGTGCCATTATCATGGAATTCCTTGATTTCATACGGTCCCAACCACCTTATCTGCAATTTCCTAGGAAAATCCTGAAATCTGGAATCATAGAGAAGTGCCCAATCACCTTTTTGGAAGGATTTCTTCTTGATATGTTTGTCGTTCCAGCTATCTCTTTGCTGCTGAATAATAATTGTGCGCTGAAGGGAGAACAAGCATGCTTCATATAACTCATTGAGTTGATGTAAGCACTGCGTGTGTGCTTATGTAAGATTTAGTCCAATTTCCTAGGCCATTCTTAGAGTCTAGATCTCAAATTCAATTGGAAAGATAGGCTCTTTGCCAAAGACTAGGTGATAAGGAGAGTATCAAGTAGTGTTATGCCATGTTGTGTGATAGGCCCATAAGGAATTTTGAAGCTCGACTACCCAATTTTGATGGTTTTTCGAGACTGTTTTTGTCAAGATTGCCTCCAAGACTGTTATTGGTACTTTCCACTTGTTCGTTTTTCTGTGGGTGGTATAGGGAGGTAACCCTGTGTTTAATGTGATAATTGTGCAGAGTGGCCGAGATTTTATGTGCTGTAAATTGCGACCCTCCATCTGTGATTACTTCCCTGGGTAATCCATAGCGTACAAATAGTTCAAAGAAAAACTTAATGACTACTTCCTCAGTTGCGTTTGGCAAGGCCAATGCTTCTACCCACTTGGTCATATAGTCTGTTGCAACTAGTTTATAAGATTTTTGGTTTGATTTTGGGTTAAAGGGGCCAACAAAATCCAATGCCCATCTCTCGAAAGGTTCCATCACCACTTGTGGTTGTGGGGGCATTTCATCAGCTTGGCCTGGTCATTCCATCCTCTGACAACTGTCACAGGCCTGGACATACTTCTTTGCATATTTGAATATTGAGGGCCAATAATAACCCATCTGTAAAACCTTATGCCCAGTTCTGCGGTCTGCAAAATGTCCACCACAGGGCTCATCGTGACACACCTTCAAGACATCATGGATTTCATCATCTATGATACATCTTCGGATCTGAAGATCAGACCCTGTGTGGAAAAGATATCCACCGATCCAAGTGAACCATGCACTGTGCTGAACAATTAATTTCCTTTCTCTTGATGACAGGTGTGCTGGAAATTTCCCAACTGCTAGATAATTCACCACATCAGCGTACCACGACGTCTTAATAGTGACAACAAACAAGTGTTCGTATGGAAATTGGTTTTCGACTGTCAAAGAGTTATGTGTTTTGGGTACATGAGATAAGAAATATGAAACAAGATTCTCTCTTCCCGGCCGATCCTTAATGGTGATGTTGAATTCCTGCAATAGCAACAACCACTGAGTAACCCATCCATTAGTAATTGGTTTGTTGGCTAAATATCTAATAGAAGAGTGATCAGTATACAAAATTACTGGATAACCTATTATATAGTGGCGAAATTTATTAATAGCATGTATAACGACTAAAAATTCCTTTTCTATTACTGTGTAATTTAATTTGGCATGAGTAAGATTTTTGCTAATAAAATAAATAGCATAGGGTTTATTGTCTTCTTCCTATCCAATGATAGTGCCTATAGCAATATCTGATGCGTCTGAAGAGATGTGAAATGGTAACTTCCATTTCGGTCCTCTCAACACCAGTGCTATTGAAACTAACCTTTTAATCTTTGCAAATGCAACATCACACTTATCAGACCACTAAAGTTCCACATTACCAGTTAAATCATGTAAAGGTGCATCTATTCTTGAAATTTTTCTATGAATCTGCGATAGTAACCTGCACAACCAAGGAAACTATGTACCTCAGTCTGTGTACAAGGTGTAGGAAATTTAAGGATTACCTCTATCTTTGTTGGGTCTACCTTGATTCCATCTGTAGAAACATAGTGTCCTAGTACCAAACCTTCAATCATCATCATATGACATTTATCATGACTTAAACATAGCCTAGTGGCAATTCATTTTTCCAGTACCTTCTCCAGATTGCTTAAATCTTGATCAAATTCAGTGCCATAAGGGGTAAAATCATCCATGTAAACTTCAAGTCCTTCATTAATTAAATAAGAAAATATGCTCAAAATAGCTCTCTGGAATGTAGCTAGAGCATTACACGATCCAAAGGGAAATACTCGATATGCGAAGGTACCCCAGGGACATGTGAATGTAGTTTTATCCTGGTCTTCTAGAGAAATCTGAATCTGCTTATAACTGCTAAAGCCATCTAGGAAGGAGAAAAACTGCTTCCTTGCTAAAGTATCAAGGACCTGATCAATAAAAGGTAGGGGAAAATGGTCCTTCTGGGTAGCTTTATTGAGTTCTCTGTAGTCTACACAGATTCACCACTTACCATTCTTTTTAGGGACGATTACTAGTGGAGAGACCCACTGGCTGTCTAAAATAGGATATATGAAATCTACATCCAACAGTTTCTGTAATTCTTCTTTGAAAATGTCCCTGAGATGAGGGTTTAATCTTCGTTTGGGTTGTTGTATGGGTCGGGCATCTTTTTCAATATATATATGATGTGTACATAGTTGGGGATCAATGCTCTTCATGTTGAGATACTCCCAATCAAAAGCCTGTTGGTATTTAGAAAGGATTTGAATCAATTTTTGTTGTTGTTGTTCATTCAAATTGGCGTTAATATTCAGAAATCTTCCTGGTGCGATTTCAACTGTAATGTTGTTATGGACAACAGTAGTGGGAATCTGTTGCTCCATCAATTCTTCCAAAGGATCTCCCTATGCTTCATTATCTAAGACAACTTTTAGCATTTGACATTTTGTATTTCTTATAACAGTTGGGTTGTTAATGAAGCTGCTGATCACATCATCTTATAGTTGGTTTTTGAGCCCAAGAGCTTCTTCTAGCATGAGAGGAGATCGTAGGATTTCTTATGGATATCTAGGTGGTTTCAACTGCTGATCATGTATGACAGGAAGACTTGGTTTAGTTGGAGGATACAAGATAAGATTCTTTATAGCACTTCCTCTAGCAATTTTCATGTTTCCTGTACGACATCCTATGTATGCATCTGTTGTTGCTAGCCACGATCGTCCCAATATTAACGGGTGTCTATCTAGTCTACTTCTTGGGTTGATAACTAGGAAATTAGCTGGGTATTCCCAAGAGTTAACTGAAATTGCTATGTCTTGTAATGTGTCGATTGGTTTAACCACCGATCTATCAGCCAGTTCTAACATAGTTGAAGTAGGTTCGAAGGAGGTGATACCCAGGACATTACAGGTCTCGGTGGTCAAAATATTGATGGCTTCCCCCAAATCCACCAGTGTATTTGGAAAAAAAAAAACCCTGTATCTGAACCGTTACCACAAGATTCCCTGGGTCTGTGTATTTGAATGGCTCATGCTTGCCTAGAATAAGATCATACAAAGTTCCTACCACGTGAACAATTGATGGATTCTTAGTTTTTCTTCTGGGCTTCTTCCCACATAATTCTTTAATTGTTTTTGCATAAATAGAAATATCTTGTAAATCTTGTAGGAGTGGAATTTTAACACATATATTATTTAATTCCCCGATGATATAAAATTTGGGATATATGACTATTTTTTTATCATTAGCCTTTCAGGAAACGTGGGAGGAGAAATCACGTCTTTATCAAGATTTTGTTGCTCGACTGTGTTTTCCCTCTATTCTGTTTCTTTTGTTATGACCACAGTTGATGGTTTCATTGTTGGTTGTCTATCATTCATATTCTCCTGTTCTTGATGAATGTCACTTTACTTAGGAGAAATCACATGCCCTGATCTCAACCAGAGTTCGTTGCACCCTACAGAGTTTTTTTCACCCTCCAAATTCTCGACAATTTGTACGAGTTGGACTGATTTGTTATTAGGATTTGGATTGGGTTGAGCTAGTAATTGAGGGCGCATGGCTTGTAAAGTGGGGTGAGCTTGAGGATCCATTCCCATGGGTTGATTGGTCATTCCCATGGGGTGCTTCCAGTTTTAAGTCCAATTGGGGGCTTGGGCAACTGTGCTAGTCCACTGTGAAGGATAGGGGTTATTATTTAAATTCTGCAAAAATGGGGTAGGGTATTGCAAGTTAGGCCAAGTAGGATTAACAACCGGTTGATTTTGCCAGGGTGAAATAGGATATTGTTGGGACTTCCAGGTGGGTTAGAAAATGGTTGGCCCTATCATGTGTTTCCAGAATTATGCTACTGATTATACTGTCCAAAAAAGAAAGAAGAAGGATCTTATAGCGTACCTAGAGGGCGAGCCTGCCATTAGTGATGTTGAGCCATCATATATACCGATTCTGTTTCCTCTTCTGCTTCTTTAAAGACAACTTTTAGTCCTGGGAGTGATGGACATTTCTCTGTTGCATGGTCTTTGGCACATATGGCGCAGGTTCGAACCACGTCCAAGGGACACTCCCTTGAACCATGTTTCCTCTTGCACCATGGGTAAAATATAGCCAATGACCGTTCTACTTCAGCTTGTTTCTATTTAACCTGCAGAACATCCAATTGTGTAGTCAGAGTACCAAAAATTTCAATTTTAAAATTTTCTAAAAGATTACCAATTTCTGCTCGGGTGACACTCCCGCTAGTAATGTTGCTACTTCTGGTGATGGGGGATCGTATTCTTGATCTGGTTTGTGTACTACTGTGCGAACACTTGATACACAATTGGACAATTTCATCATACATTTCTTGATAAATATCTCCTTTTCCCATCAAATTCAATGTTTCTACCCATTCATCCTTCATACCTTTTATTAGAGTGGCTTTAAGTACCTCACCTGGTAATGTACTGTAGGTTATATTGAAACCTTTCAACATATTCTTTTAGTGTTTCATTTTCTTTTTCAATCATTTTAAAGATTTCATCCTTTAAATCCCTGGTTCTACAGTAGTCTTGATATTTCGTAAGGAAGGCTTGTTTCATTTCATCCCATGAATTTATAGTTCCTCCCCCTAATCCCATAAACCATCGTAAATATTCTCCTTTCAGAGTGGAAGGAAATAAATTTAGTTTCTGGGGTTCATAGGTATAGTAATAGCCTCTACACAGGACATCAAACTCGAATAAGAATGCGTTAGGGTCCTCTGAGATCAATCCATTGAAGGTTGGAATATTTTGTAGTGGAATGGATTTCATTGGGGCATTAGCAACCGAATCAACTATAGGATATTACAAAGTGGAAATCTGAGGTTGCGGCTGATTTTGCTGTGCCATTTGGTTGAAAATGTGCGAATAATCTTCAGGTATTTCTTGGTTTGGGTGTTCTATTCGGTGCGGTTTGTTAATTGGTCTCTTAAGAGATTTGATCATGCTACCTATGTATGGGATTTAATGTGTTCCTTCTCTTGCCAAAATCACAAGAGATCCAGGTTTAGGTGGTTGTGGGTTTGCTTTAGAAATTCCACTGGTCTACCCTTCTCCTTCTCTCAAATTACAAGAATTTCCCTCGCCTAAAGGACTGAAAAGTGGGGTATGTGTATTTTGGAAGCTCTATTCAGTTCCTTTAGTTTTGCTATGAACCTTAGCATGAGATGTAGTTGGTGAGTTTGTTGCTTGAGGGACTCGGGTAGAACCTTTTCGAGGTCCAACCGAGTCTTGAGATTCAAATTTTTGGATAATTTCGTCTATAAAAGTGATCCTGCCATGGGGCAATGGGCCTTGGGATTTTGTATTTTTTGGTAAGGGTTTTTGTTTTTCAGGTTCTTTCTTCTTATTCATACACACCGACATAGATTCTATGCACTTATGTAACCTCTATGCATCAGCTAAAGGTAGGCGTTGGCACAAACATTTTACTTGTTGCCTGCGTAGGTTCATACCTTCCATTTTCAATACCTTATCCTTTCGAAGATGCAACCTATACTATCTTTGAAATTCTCCCCAGCAACGATGCCAAAATTTTGGGCTCTAAAGATGTCCTAAAAACAACCTTAGTCTGACATTAATTTTATCAACCGAGGATTTGTCTTTTCTTTTAATATTGTCAGCAAAGTCTACACAGATAGTCGTAGAGGTTTAAATCGTGTAGATAATTCAGTTACAACAAATCTGAGTCTATCTAAATTACTGCAATAATCAAGTTCTTCACACATTGACTAAAAACTATGAAACTAATAACTCAATCAACATAAATATATTCTGAGTAGAAACATACCATAAATCAAAACATCAGCCAATTACTGAATTCGTTCATCTATCTAAGAGACAAAAATTTAGCCTACGGAACACTTAATGAATCAATCTCTCAATGATTAATTAATCTATTGGAAAGGAACAACGATCTACTGAATATTTAAGAAAGAACAACAAATGCGAATTAAACGAAAGGAACAACACATGCAAATTTAAATGAAAGGAGAAACAAATGAAAATTTAAATGAAAGGAATTCATGGTCAATAAATTGAAAGCAAATGAAAATGGAACAACAATCGATAATCTCCAAATGGAACATCTATTCTCTGCAAATTGAACAACATAACCAATTCATAAAAGAATCAACACATTAACGAGTCTATCTTAATTGTTTGAAGGGAATATCAAATCACATAATTATAACAGAATTGATAAGATTACAGATGATACAATAGCTCCTATCAATTGGGACCAATTGGGCCCACGGTCTTCAGAAGATACTGTTACGAAAAACTCAGTACGTAGAAATGATCAAAACGCTTGAAGCTTCCATTAATTCCATAACTGATCAGTCATTTACAATGGGATTGCAATACAGAGTGTCAATAATTAAGAGATATGAATTCTGGTTATCTCTATATCATTCACTATTCTTTATATATTACAATGAGATAAGTAAATTAAGCTATCCTGAGGATTGAGAGATCCTCAAGATTACTTTTACTATTTATGAAGATTGCAAGATAAAATGTCAATCTTCCTTTGAACCGTTTTGTGCCTGATTCCTTCAATCTTCAATGGTCTTTGCATCTTCATGATCTTCTTAATTATCTTTAGTTAACAACAATTGTCCATTTCTGCATAAAATCAAAACAATTCAAACCAAAGTTCAGAAAATATCTAATATCATTCGATATTATTTCCTAAAGGATTTTTAACCATTTTCTTCTCTAATTACTTCAAATTAATAGAAAAGTAAACAAAGAATATATCACAAACCAGAGTAACAAGGAGAATATTTAAACCTTTTTCTCAACCCAACAACAGGTATCTACAACAACAAGAGTTCAGGAAAGGAAATGCAGACAACAATATTTACATAAAGGTAAATCAAGATAATATGTTGATAATTGAAGTTTATGTTGATGCCATTATTTTTGGAAGTGATGATGACAGGATGAGTTAGAATTTTTTTGAAGACATGCATAATGAATTTAAAATGTCATTACTTGGTGAGTTGTATTTCTTTTTGGGACTCCACCTATGTTAGCTATATACATGTATTTTCATCTCCCAGACCAAGTATATCAAATAAATGTTGAAGAAGTTTGGAATGGTACATTGCAAGCTCATAAGTACTCCCATGCAGATCATTGAAAATTGAACAAAGATGATATATCCAAGGATGCATATTAGAGACTCTAGAGATCGATGATTGGTAGTTTACTCTATGTGACCACATCAAGACCATATGTGATGCAAGCAGTTGGACAAGTGGCAAGATTTCAAGCAGCACCGAAGGAAACACATGTTAAGGCAGTAAAGAGATTATTCATATATCTCAAAGGAACAAAATATTATGGATTATGGTATCCAAAAGGGAATAAACTATATCTAGTTGCATAGACAGATGTGGATTGGGTAGAAAGTGTTGACGATAGAAGGAGTACAAGTTGAGCATCCTTCTACTTGGGTGATTTTCTGGTATCTTGGTTGAGAAAGAAATAGTCTTCAATATCATTATCCACAAAAGAAGTAGAGCCTATTGCAACAACAACATGTTGTACACAAGCTCTATGTATTAAACAAACTTTGCAGGACATACAGGTGGAAAATGATGAGCCTATTCCGATATTTTGTGATAATACCAGTGCTATAAGTATCTCTAAGAATCTAGTGATACATTCCAAGATGAAACACATTCCGATCAAGTTTCACTTTCTACGGGAACAAGTTATAGAGAAGAACATCAAGGTAGAGTATGTTGGTAGAAAAGAGAAGATTGCAAATATCTTCACCAAACCTCTTCTGAGGGATACTTTTGAGTATCTTCGACAAAAACTTGGAGTAGTTTTAGCCCCACAATGGATACTTTTTGAATGCTTTTTGTTAGATATTTACATGAGGAAGCACCATGAAGAGAAATATCGGTAGATATCATAGGCTTACAGACAGGGGGAGTATCCCCAAGGAGAATTCATCCTTTTCCATTGATGTGAAAGGGGGATAGAAAAACATAGGCATGGAAAGGAAGAGAAGAGGCATGAAGATAGGGGGAGCCAGTATGAGTGTGAGTGTTAACCACTTCTATGTGTTGTGTCTAAGTTTTTCCATCAATTCCAAAGGGGGATATTGTTGAAAGATTAATTAATTGTTGAAATATTAATCATTGTAGGGATTAATTAATTGTCAAAAATTTAGTTGTTTGAAGATTGGTTGTCATTGATGTCAACCCTTGAAAAAGTTGCATGTCAAGGTAAAGTAGTTGTAAACAGAAGATAATAAGTTGCATGTCAAATTAATTGTGAACATAATATAACAAGTTGCATGTGAGTTGCATGTCATCATGAGTTGCATGTCAACATGAGATTCGCATTAAAACATAGAGAAGAGTCAATTGGAAAATCACTTCTGTGTATCACTCTCGAGAATACAGGTTGGATATTTGAGGTAGTGAGTCAAATATGGAGAACTCTAGTGAAGTAAGAAGTTTCCAGGAGTCGAGAGTATGTACTAGAAGAGGTTTCAAACATGGATTCCTTGAGTATATCTGCGGGTTTTAGGAGGAAAAGCACGGACATCCATAGGTTGCAATGAGGAAAAGCGTGGATACCCGTGAGCATAAATTGCATAAAGTCATGGACCTATGAGAAAAAATTGTGAATATCAGGGATATACAACTCAGTTTAGCTACATGATTGAAGGTATGTCTTCCTATGTGTGTTAGGGTGAGTATTTTGAAGAAATTAGGAACATGTATGTCTCAGTGATTCATAAGCACTTGATTGAAGAATTCTCTAGTGAATCCTAGTATGAGGTATGTGTGGTTGCAGTGTTGATGAGCTATCTAAATCAGTATAAACAACAGAAATATCAGAGACAACAACAACAACAGGTTATCAGTGACAAAGGTAGTGATGGATTGGTCTACATTTATATTTTAGGGCGGTTGGACAGGAAAATAAAAGGTGTTTGTAGCCTCCTTCCGATTGGATCCGGATAAAATAGGGAGTTGGAGCTTCCTTTAGGCTGTAGCCTGAAAATAGGGGGTTGGAGCCTCCTTCCAGTTGTAGCTAGATAAATAGGAAGTTGGTGCTTCCGATGAATGTACTCTTTCATAAATAAGAAAAACATTTTGTGGTTTTTTTCTGCATTGGGTTTCCACATAAAATTTTGGTGTACTATGTTTAGGTGATGTTTATGGTGTTGATGATATTTTGAATGCTCATAATATTTATTGGAAGTTTTATATTGTGATTAAAAGTATTGATTGTTCTCATATTGATTCATCCCCCCCTCTCAGTATTCCAACAAAATGTTCTCCTTTAAAGTGCCCATAAAGGGATATAACAAATTATCCTCAGGAATGTTCTTTACCCTGAGATTGAGCTTTTGGAATTGTTGATTGTGCTATGTAATTAGAATTTTTTCCCGAAGATTTATCAATTGACTAAAGAATTTATTTCTCTTAATATCCCCATAATGTGATATCAATTCATCTATAAAAGTGAGCCAGGAGATAATAGAATTATTTTTTCTTTCACAAAGCCATTGATACCACACAAATTGATCATTTTCTAAATACAAGGATGCATTGAGTACCGTTTGTAATCTTGGTTTTTGGTGTATATCAAATAATTTATCCATCTAGAATATCCATGTTATAGGATCTTTACCATCAAAATTCCTCAGATCGATCTTTGGAATGAAGTAGTTCCTTGGTGCCACATTAAGACCTTGATGATGTCGATATTGAAGTAATGATTGATTCTGAAATTTAGTATTTGTGCTCCCCAATTATGATAAAATACTCCCCATATGTGATTGATTCTCTACACTATTGTTCTCCTTGTTTTCATGATTTCCTTGGATCTCCATATCTCCTTTAGGGAGGTTGTCATCTGAAGCATGGAAGATCATGGAAAACATGGGATTTTGAAATTCTAACATCTTCTTTTCCATATAATTTTCCATCTCTTTCCTAGTTTCATCCATATTTCTTTCCATCTCTTTCCTATTTTTATCCATCTTATTTTCCACCTCATCCATCTTCTTTTCCATCTTTCCAATTTGGTAAAAAGTTTTGTCTTTTTTGTTTCTTCTTGAGTCATGGTTGAGCTCTCTGGAGGTTTAGTTGGTGAAGTAAATTTTGGAGGAGCCTTTGGATCCATGTGAGAAAATATTAATTCTTATCTTTTTCCTCTTTAGCACAATTTTTTAATCACCAAAAATAGATATTCCAATAAAAAGTTATTCCAATTATAATTTACGTACCTTTCAAACCCTTAATTTGGAGTCTGTCCTCCTAGCCGACCTTCCTTTTGATCTATTTTTGAAATTTAAGCCCTTTCGATTCTAAAATTTTGACCTGTAGTAATTTGATATGTTCTCTCTGTGATGCCACAAGTCTGGCCAAAATTTGATGTGCCAAGTGAAAGTTATGATAACTTTTCCAAACCTTGCTGATTTTTGGACTTTTCTAGAGAGAAAACTTGTACATAATGCCACATTTCCAATAGTTAATACCCAATTCTAAAATTTGGAACACCTGTAATAGGATATGTCTCCTCAGTCTCCATCAAGTTTCACTATCTGAAACCTCCCAGAAGAAAATTTATAGCGAAAATCCTAAGATGACTAATTTAAAACTAAATTCAGGATGAGTAAAAAATCCTATCTTCCATAAGCTATATCTTCGAAAGTGTAATGACCTAAAATATGAAATTTGTATAACATGTACCATGATATGTATTGTAAATAACCTATAATTTTTTCTATCTGATTCAAACCAAAAAAAAAGTTATAGAAAAAATGATAAGATGATTCACTTGGAGAAGAAAAACCCTAATTTTGATGTGTTGATACCCAATGTTATGATCCAATGCCTTAAAAAATGATAAAAAGTCAATGAATACAATCCAGTTTGAGGGGGAAACCTCCTTTTACAATATATTCATTTCAAAATACAATATGAGATGAGATAAGATGACCCTCCTTGATATATACATAGGAGACAAAGGGGTACAATTATGATGAAAGGGTGCAATGAAGGTGTTGACGAGAAGAAATGTAGGTTCTTATGTCAACCTTTTGAGCTATTGGTTGGCTAAACCAATAAGTGGTGGGAATGATCACCCTGATTTTATAGCTTGAGTGTTAACATAACCTCTTCCTTTATGATAGATCAGGGCAAGAGATCATAAAAACATAATTATTCTAAACATATATCCACATAACATCATATATGTATGTACTAATAATTTCAACAAACACATAAAAGGGTATCTCCTTTCCACTTTAAACATTTAGATGAATTTTTATCAATAGTAAGATCCTAAAACATAAACAAAATACTACACATAACATCGAGTGGAAATAAAAATTGAAATCTATATAACAAAAATATAAAATCTAATATCCACAATGAATGAGAATGACATTTAGATAAAAGAAAAAAAATGACAAAATAGAAATATGGATATGAGAAAAGCAGTCTTCTTTATTCAATTCTTTCTCATCAATACATTAGAATGACAATCTTGAAGCTCTTTCAGACTTCTGCGAAATTCTGGACTAGAAATATGTTGTCGCATAGACAACTAACGTTTATGATATTGCTTGACTGTTATGTAAATGACATACAAAATATTTAGATTGAAAAAGTTGCAATAGGCTTCTAAGAATGCTTTTGGACGTAGATATTAGTGTTTGCAACCATAAAACCAATTAGAACAGCTAATGGTGGAAACAATAAAGAATTTTTTCTTCAACGACCAAACAATAAGATATACCTTTTGCAAACAAAAAGATCAATGTTTGACCTTCCATTTTTCCATTTAAAAAGACTCCTACTATCAACATAATTGCTAGACCCTAGTAATTCTTATTGTATTGATAAGAAAATGACTTTAAAAATGGGAAAATTGCTTTAAACGTATCATAGCAACTTTGTAAAAAACAAATCTCCTACTTTCAGAGGCTCCAAACTTTATATTGTTTGTTACCAAGAAGTTGGTAACCTCCAATATTCATTATGAACAAAAAAAATGTTAACTAACTGTTAACATGCAGTTATATGGACAGATCATAAATTATCTTTAAAACTTCAAGTGACTTGGAAATAGGCATCAAAATATATCAAGTATAATGGATTTTAAAATATGGGTTTTAAACAAAAGTAAAAAAGGGGGGCCTCGCTTATCCATAGGTTTTAACAATATCTAATAAAATCATCATAGATATATGCACATAATGCCAAATAAAATCATATTACATGACCATCATATCCATGCAAGGTTCCACACACCCACACCCACCCACCCACACATACACACATTAAAATGGGTCTACAAATTGTATTAGTATTCACATGGTTCACAATCATCATTTGATACTTCACCCACAATCCATATATACATGTACTTGAACCATTCAAACTGTAAAAATAAATAAATATCAGTTTGGGTAGTGAAAACTTAAACCAAACAGAGACCCATATGATCTAATACCATTGGGCTTTGAACAACTGCGATTCTTCTTATATTCATATATAACAACAATAAAACAAATTTTTGTTTACTGCTGGTACATCTCCTATGTGACATAAACCAGACCCACAAACAAAATCAACACGATAACCATAGGTAGTAGAGATACTCAAAAACTCATTTCACCTTTAAACCAAACACAAATATCAAATGCATATAGTTAAAATTGAGCGTTTGTAACCAACAGGTAGGGTGTCGGGTTAATGGGTCAAAGGAGAAAAATTGACATTCATTCAAAGACATATACAATATGATAGAGCCATAATACACATAATCATGTATAAATAAAAAGTAGTGGCGAAGTCATCATACCCAAATGCATGTGCAACCATTTTCTGAATTGTTCAGTCATATATATAACGTTTAAAACAAACCCAACATCCTTTTCATATATGCAAATTCCATCATAAACCCAAGGGTTCAAATAGTATTCATTTTACACATAATTCTGAGATATTCACGAATATACCGATACTCATATCATTATTGCAAACTGGAATAGTTATATAACATATCATTGACAACTTGAGGTCATACAAGAGGTTGGACGAGCATTATGAATTCATTTTCAAACCACTCACAATATTTTCGTAAGTGAAATGGGTTCATGAGAAGTCATGGTGATAGGGTCGAAATAACGGGATTGGGAACAAAAAATGATGAATGCAGGCTGAATCATGTTCATAACATGGACACAGATATATTTCAAATAAGACTAAAAGTATAGTAGGAAACCGTGTGAATTTTTTATGTAATCAGAGCGAGGGTAGGAAATGAATAGAGTGATGGAGCTGGTTATCAAACACAGACCAAACTAACACACATATACTGTAAATGGTTAACCATATTTATCAAACAATTACCTTACAAAATGAAGGTCAATCCATAGTTGTAGCCTCGAATTCATTGAATGAATGAGACCACCACCAAGTCTGAGAATCACTGGTTATTTTCCATATAGTATTGTTACGTAGCACAGGCAGAGCTTTCCATCTTGGCCACACATCACAATAATGAGTGCGAGCCGAGATGAGATCAAATTTATTAACTCCGAAATAGATTGGGATCCATCTATGCATGTGAAACAAATTTTGGCGGCAATCTTGGGCTAGGACGATGTCCATGTGGCAACGCCGAACTATGCGTGGGATTCGATGCAAGGTATTTACTATTGATCTAGCACCTACCTCCATAAATGTGATGGATGTTGGGTAAGTGCCCATCATTTCATAGATTAACTCTTAACATTAAGACATGAGATTTATATCCATGTGTTGGGTGGTGGAATTTTTGGTACACGAAGTCCCCACGAATTTGAATTTGTAAAACTTATGACCATATTAACTAACAAAATCATGCTTACTCATATAAACCATATTTGTGCATTAAACCATGTATGAGGTTCATAATATGACTATTAAAATGAACTATGACCATCATGATTTTAAATAGGCATGGTATATAATATATTGTTTGCAAAACCAACGTAACACCCATATATACTCAAACTTAGAATTCATAAGGTCCACCACCATATGTTCATAAAAATCCACTTCAATATAATTATGTACCAATTCACATGTCTCTTTTACTTGCATGTTTTATTATTTGCATCACATAAAAAAGAAAATTGAGTCAGTATTTTGCTTTGTTAATAAAATATAATAAGTGCATTAAAGACAATTAAGTGACAAAAGATGATTGTGAAGCAAGGGTGAAATCAAGAAAGTAAAAAATGACGTATAATTTCACAATACTTTGTGGAATCTGATCATGATGTTATTATAGAAATCAACAGAAGGGTTCTAGCCGACCTACACATATAATACTAGAAATGTAATAATTCAATATCTAGGGCTTAATAAGGGGTTTTATACATAAAATGGGGCTTTATCTAGGGCTTAACATTGGAACAAATTGTTTGTATGATCCCCAAGAGATGATAGTTGATCCAAGACTCACTAGATATCCTGATATAGACACTCCATTCTCCTTATACCCATCAAAGTATAAATCGGTATGTCCAACTAGTCTGAAGTCTTCCACCTTAAAGGATTTAAGCCCAAGGTCTTGAGTTTCTTTCAAGTACCTTAGAGCTCTCTTTGTAGCAAACATAGTTCCCAACTTAACGAGAACTCTACAGAGTTCTTGTTTTTTGGGGGGTCAAGTTTTTTACCCCGTTTTTAAAAATGGTGCTACCGGTAGCACCCCCTTCCATTTTTAGGTTTTTTTTGATATTTTAAATTTTATGATACATAATGTTTCCATTTTTTATTTAATGTTTGTTTTTTCATCTATTTTCAGATTGTTCAACTTTTTTTTTCTCAACGATGTTTTTTCATCTATTTTCAAACTTTTCTATTTGTTTTTGTTTAATGGTGTTTTTAATCATGTTTCCATGCTTAATCCAATGTTAAGAATGTTGTATACCATTTATTTTTTTTAAATTAAGATTTTTCATATAATTATGCGTCCTTAATTAATTTATGGTTCCATACTTCTTAAATATAGTGGAAAATATATTTTTTAACACATTTTTTTACCTTTACTTTAATATATAGAAAATAATTGTAGTTAAATAACACTATTTTTAAATATTTAACAAAAAAATATAATTCATTTTTTTTGGATCAACTAAAAACTAAAATAAAACTAAGAAAACAAAAGAATTGAAATATATATATATATATATATATATATATATATATATATATATATATATATATATATATACACACACACACACACACA
>JASDQU010739390.1:255665-269922 GCA_032191745.1 Picea mariana | reverse complement strand
CATGTGTAACATAATGCTCCCCAAAGTATGAGGCCGGAATCTGTGACAACCAAAATATTTTGTAAACTGCGTGTGTGTGTCAGAAACTAGGAGCACACATAATCGGAAACCTGCAAACAACCAAGCATCTGCAAAATATAATACCAGTTTTGAGGTAGGCATTTCCATACTCAGATCACAGATGGATGAAGTCATGAATGTAGGTCATGTCCACCAATCATACACCGTGGATCCATGCCGTTAAAATACTGCATAGCCACTAGGAATACACTGTGGATCTATGCAAGAAGACTTAAATTAAGATCACATAGCCACATGACATACAAAGTGGATTTATGTGCCGATGCAAATCATACATACTCCAACGCAGCTTGGATAAAAAATATGAGACCCAGGGTCTTCAATCCCGTCACCTGAAAGTACGAATCTAGCCATGCAATTACATGTGCTGAAGTCAAACATGGTAGAAACCACTTGATTACCGGTCATTGATGAAACCGTTAACAAGTGCAAGGGAAATCAACATTAATGTCAATGACTCCCAAGGTACACTAGTACAATCCAACGAATGTGAATAAATGAGCTGAGGTCGAACACTCGACGGAACCTCTCGATCAGGGGTCAATAATGAAAACCCACTGTCAAAAGCAAGGAAACCTGCCATTGAGGCATGCAAGTTCCAAGGTACCAGATAATTTCTAAGTCTCGTTTTTGGATAATGAGTTGGAGTCGATGGAACAAGACTTGTCACAGGAGGGCCTTGATGTATCCCCCATCAATGATGCAAAATAAGTAACAGATTTTGAGGATGAAACAGAGTATGAATACAGGTCGAAATGGACATAGGGAAGGCCGACATAGTAAGAATTGACAACTGTAGATGGCCGACTCAATAGAGGGATCGTGTGAACTTCTCTTGAACATATGAATGACACGACCAAGGACTTGGCAGCATTGACTCAAAGACGACCCAAGATATGACCTTGTAGCAAGTCGAACGAGAGACAAATGTATTTCTCAACCCGGATTCAAATGATGAATAGGGGGTGTCATGTTCAAGAACAACACTTACTGCGGTTAATATGAATACGAAAACACATCCCTTTCCCAAAATTTCCCCCACCATTTCTGGAGAGCATTTCTTTATTTTTACGCAAGCTTGAGGAGGATAACATATGCTTGTTGATGTAAGCTCATCCTTCAGATGAGTCCCTCGGAGTATGTTTAACGAACCCTAGGAAGGAGTGGTTCGGTCCCATTAGGGGTCTGTCGATGTTTGTTTAACGAGTCCAAGGATAGAAAACTCAGGGGTTTTTCATAGTTTGAGAGTCTGAAAAACACTTAAAGATAACTCTCTCATTTCTTTTTTCGTAAAGGAGTTCGCCAGGACCGAAAAAGAGATAAATTATTGCCCATCGAACATTTTGTTCAGATACTTTTACGAGCATGAACAGAATAAGATTGCTCGACCATCTTTTCGTTTTAATGGAGCGTGAAAAGAACTTAAATGATACTCCTTTGTGTTCGTCGTTTTCGTGTTACCATGACGAGTACAAAAAGATGAGCAAAGTATACTCGGTTACGTTCTCATGTATTTTCGAGCGCGAGAACGAATGAAGACTTAGCTCGAGGTTTTTCTAAAAACCCTAAAAAGAAGTCGTACAAGTGACAAGAAGAAAAAAACACTTGTACTCCTTCGTTTGGACATCAAAATTGCTATATATGCAAAAACCACACTCATAGGACTATTAGGGCATTAGGTTTTATAGACAAAATAATATAAAAAATCAACAAAAATGGTAAAAAGTGAATAAATATGGGTAAAAAGAGATTTTACCATTTCATTGTGATTTTGCCAAAAACTTTGTCCAATACACCTCATTTTCTCCCAAATTTCTTTGCTCGATCACGGGAGGCACAAGCGACCATTTTGCGAACTGTCTTCGCCAACGAGGTAAGCTCTTGATCTCTCACCTTTTCCATGGTTTATTTATAGTTTTAATTGACAATTTTCAGGGTTTTAGGTCCATTTTAGGGCCATAACACGCGCCTGATCATTCTCGCAGGCTGACCATGCATGACCTGCGAGAATCTAGGATTCTCGTAGGCGGCCTTAAGGGCACCTGCGAGAATCTCGCATTGTGCTAAAGGGGTACCTGCGGGGGCCAGAAAATGAATTTTAAGATTGTCTATTGCTCAATAAAAATTATGCCAAGGTTTGAAATAAGTTATTGACCCTTCTCTTATGGTTCTTGTGCAGGTATTTGACCATCACAATGCTGGAGTGGCGAGAAAGAGAACACGAGGAGGAGTATGCTATTGCCGGGAATGACCTGGGTACCGTCACTGCCCTCCGAGACTATGGGATCTTGAAATTCTTCAGGATTCCGGGCATGAGGGCCCAACTCAGATTGTTGGAATAGCTGGTTCATATATGGGACGTAGACCAATAGTTGTTTCATGAGGGAGTCCACACGTTGACCCTAGATATCGAGGATATGTATTTTCTAACAGGGTTGTCACGACGTGGATACCACGCTAGATTGACTAGTGGCCGAGGTGGCGAAATCCCTATGAGTGAGTATTGTTGCTAGTACTGTGTTCCTGAGGCAGAAAGAAGCAAGGGCAAGGTTTCTATTTGGGGGGTCCAAGACTTGACCTTGCGAACCATTTTGTTCACTATAGAACGCATGGCCGAGAGCACAGATCCACACATGGTGCTCCAGAGCTACTTCCAATACACCATAGAGTGCACAGAGCCTCGAGTCTTCAACTGGTCGGATGTAGTTCTCTGCAGTATGAAGAGGCAATTGATGAAGTGCAGAAGGGGCAACTTGAAGCAGTTTGGGTATGGATAACTTTTGGTGTCCTTCTTCCTCGAGAGGGTCCCATTGCTGAGATTACAGGTTGATTGGGGTTTATCGGCCCCACATGATCCGAGGATGCTGAGGTGGTGCAACCTCATGGCCTGACACGTCACTGGGCCCATCATCAAGTACAATGATTCATTTTTTGACTGGTTGCGGCCCCAGATGCTGATGACCGATGACTATGCATATGATGGTTTGGATTTCCGAGGGGATCCATATTTGGCCCTACCTGAGGATGCTCAGTGGGGTGATTTAGGTAAGAAGTACACATTTTTTTCTTTTCAAATGTGTTTGTAATTTTTATCATATGATTTTTTTTTTGTTTATCCAAGAACTAATCAAAACAATCTCTTTTTGATGACACAGATGTGGGGCCATATTGACCTCTGGGAACGTCTCCTATTCAACGATAAGGAGAGGTGGCTTTAGTGGCGAGATGGGATGCTGAAGACTACGAAGTAGTAGAGCAGAACTTAGAGGGGTTGACTGCTGACATCCCAGATATGGCTATTGGGGAGATCCCTAGACGTTACTAGTGCCATACTGTGGGGGTGTCCAAGTCTATCAGTCGACTACTTCATAGGGTGGCCCGAGCAGTCGTGTGTTATCGTGAGCGTCATCCATGATGCGATTTTGTAGAAGCCACGGGCTTCGTATTTTTGAGATTTTGGTCCTCGGACATAAACTTTTTGTAAAAATTTTTGATCGTTATATACATATATACGGCTTCTACCGACTTATCTTGTGTTGTATTATAAATGTAATGTGTGATTGGTTTATAAATGGCCCAAATGCCTGTCTAACACATAGTTAGCTAATGCATCAGTCAATGTATTTAGACATCTAGGAATGCGCTGATACTCAATATAATCAAAATAACGTTCCAAGAGGCAAATTCGTAAATATACCCGTAATAAAGTAGGACTTCGAATAACATATACATTACTTAGCTGCAGTACTACTAGCTGCAAATCGAGTCGTATAACCAAATAACAAATGCCAAGCGAGATAGCATCAATCAACAGTTCGACGACGGCGCTATACTTTGTAATATTGTTGGTCGCACGACCAAGGCACACACCTTGCCGACTGATAAGTTCGTTTATAGGTGCGTAAATTGCCCATGCAACAGAAGCAAGGTTCTGAGTATTGTGGCTAGTGCCATCAACGAATCCAATGTGGGGTAGCAAAGACTCCGACATCTGGAAATCAAGCACAACATAACATAAGAGGTCAAGGGCAGAGACCAGATAATGAAAAAGAATACTACAGTAACACACAAGAAGTATGATACAATAAAATACAAGCACTCATGCACATGTGATCTTAGGCATAGTAATTCTTTAAGTACAACCCATTTCTGGGTTCACTCAAAAGGATACCGTCGTAGTCTACCAACTCGTAAGCTCCTTTTTCCAAAACTTGTCTGATGATATAAGGACCTCGCCACATGGCTTCAAATTTTCCAGCTTCTAGCATATCTCTATTTTGTTCGTACAGAAGAACGAGATCACCTTCGGAGAAAACGCGTGGTCTGATATGTTTGTCGTATTCGTCTTTGACGCATTTCTTCTGGGCTTCTATAACTAGGGTGGCATCGCGACGGGTTTTGTCTAATTATACAACATACATTCTTCTTCAGCAGAAGTGTTCGGGAGAAGTTCGAAGGCTAGTTTTAGGGAGGGTATCTCACATTCAATTGACAAGATGGATTCTAGACCATAAACTAACTGGAATGGTGTAAACCTGGTAGCAGACTTAACGGACGTCCGGTAAGCCCACAATGCTGGAAACAACATTGTGTGCCAACTCGTTTTGTGAATCCCTATCATTCGTCGAAGCATGGTAATGAGGACTTTGTTTATTGCTTTGACTTGGCCGTTGGATTGTGGGTAATAGGGTGTTGAGTTTTCATGGCGAAGACCCAACTTTTCAGTGAGTTAAGACATCATGAAGTTTCTAAAGTGGCTACCGTGATCAGTAACGATAGCCTGATGAACACCAAAACGAGCAATGATGTGATTGAATATGAATAATGCTACAGTCTTTCCCGTATTGTCGAATGTTGGCATCACCTTGGCCCATTTCGTAAAATAATCTACAGCTACAATAATGTATTCATGCCCCTCGGCCGAGTGAGGGTGACATGTCATGAAATCGATACCCCATTTCGCAAAAGGACCAACGGAGACCACAGGGTGTAGAGGAGTAGGGTGTGATAGGATTTTATCGTTGTAGGTTTGGCAAGCGTGGCATTTTTGGATGGCAATTATACAATCGTTGAATAAAGAAGGCCAAAAATACCCTGCTCGTAAGATCTTCTGGGCAGTAGCATACCCAAACATGTGACCACCACAAGCTCCAGAATCGCAGTCATTCAGGGATTTCTCGGCTTCGTTAAACGTGAGGCAGTGTCGAAAAATGGAGTCAATCCCACGACAATAAAGAGTATTGCCGAGGATGATATACTGGCGGGCTTGGTAGCGGATTCGACGGCAGTCAGTGCTAGACAAATTGGGTCGGAAAGTCTGGGTCTAGAGATATATGATGATATCTCTGTACCAACGGTCATCGGAACTAATCAGGAAAAGGGATTCATTGGGTAATGAATCGGCTGCTACATTTTTCGTTTCAGAGCAGGGAAGGTCGCATATCAACTCGGCAAACACCAGGGATTTCTTGGACTTAGCGCGTTCAAATTCTAAGTTGAATTCCTGGAGTATTACAATCCATTTAGAGTATTTTACCCTAGCAATTTGCGTGTAAGAATGTGCTGCATAGGGTTGCAGGTAGAAATTACCGTAGTCTTGCAGGAGAGGATATAGTGCCAGAAACGTTGAACGGCTTGGATGGCTGCCAAGGTCAGTTTTTCAACATGTAAATACTTGGTTTCGGTAGTCGTGAGACTCTGACTCAAGTAATAAATGACATGTTCATCATGAGAATCATCCTCCTGGACGAGAACCATAGCGATGGTATAGTTCGAGGCTGCGAGGTAAATGAAATAATTGCGACTGTAATCAGGAGGGGAGAGTAGTGGGGTATGAGTCAAAGACAGTTTCAAAGCTTCAAAATATTTGTTGGCAGTAGTATCCCATATGAACTCAGAACCTTTCTTGAGCAGTCGCGTAAATCCAAGAGTTAGCTCAACATAGTTTGAGATGAAACGACAGAGAAAGTTTGCCTTCCCTTGCAAACTTTGTAACTGGCAAAGTGAGGAAGGAGGAGGGAGATTGAGAATCACCTTGACCTTCAAAAGATCTACCCTGATTCCTTGACCTGAAACAATAAAGCCCAAAAGTTGGCTGGATTCTATGCAGAAGACACATTTGTGGGGATTCAAGCGTATATGGTAAAACTGACATCGAAGGAAAATGGCATGGAAGTGTATTGGATGATCGACACAGTGCATGGAATGAGCGGGTAAGTCATCGAGATATGGATGCACAATGTGCTTGATATCATGGAAGGCGTAAGACATAGCACACTGAAAAGTTGCGCCGACATTCTTTAAATCGAAAGGAAGTTTTCAATAGGCAAAAGTGCCCGAAGGACAAATAAAAGCGGTTTTGTGTTGGTTCGCAGAAATGATATTGATTTCATTATATCCAGAGAAACCATCCATCAGAGAGAAGATTTCACTTCTGGCACAATCATCGACGATCTGGTCAACGAAAGGGGTAGGAAAGTTGTCTTTAGGACAAGATTTGTTAATGTCTCTATAATCAATGCACATGCGGATTGTGCCTTGTTTCTTGTCGATTGGAACGAGATTGGAAACTTAGTCAGTGAGAGCCACCGGGCAAATAAAGCCGGCTTTGAGAATTTTCTCGACTTCAAGCTTGATAGTGGCCGCTTTACGTGGGTGGACTAGACGTAGTCGTTTCCGGATAGGTTTAGCGTCAGGGTATGTCTTAATCTCATGTATCACAATGTCGGGGTCAATACCCGACATTTCTTCATAGCTCCACGTGAAGACGTCATGAAATTATTTGAAAAGAGACTTGTAGGTGACAATTTCGTAGGGGAACACGAAACTCCGATATGCACATTTTCAACTATTCCAGGTTTTATGGATATGTCGAGGGGGATGGTGGGTGAGATATTACTTAGGTTCCCTTCGTAGAACAGATCATGTGTAAATTCAGGAATGGTAGAAATGATGACAACGATCGACGGGGTCGAGATCCGTTGGTAAAATTCAATGGTGTGTTGTTCCAGGAAGAGGATGGAACGATGATGTCCATCGTCCCAGGGGTGTCTTCCATAACAGACATAATCATCTCATCCGTGGGAAAAATGACATGGAAAGGATCTGGAGAGAAATCACCAAGAGAGGGAGTAGTAGGGGTTGCCGATTGAATGGCTTGATAAGTGGATTCGACCAGACTCAAAGGCATTTCGTCGCCGTAACGAAGATGATCACTGGGGTTGGGTACCATCCATGGGTTGTGAGACGTAGGGGTTCCATGAATAGAGGCGGATATCATGTTGATTGAGGCGACATACGGATGTGGAACATCGGGTGGTGGGATGGAGAAAGTACCCATTAACGAGGAGTCTTTAAGAAGACCCACACCGACGTTCTTGTATCCGAGGGGGGGTTTTTGCAATGAACGGTACATTGTCGGTACGTGTATCAGAGTGGAAGAAGGGCAATTGGTCAACGGTCACTACTTTTCCTTGATGTGGGAAACGCACGACACAGAAAAGAGTCGATACAACTGCATGCATGGAATCAATCCAGCTATGACCGAGTAGAAGGTTGTAATCGAGAGGAGCGTCAAAGACCTCCACTTCAACTTGGACCATTTTGCCTTCTCACGTAATAGGCAATGAAGGGAGGACACCGTAAGGCTTAAAACCAGAGCCATTGAAGGCTTTGAGCATGTTGTGGGATTCATTCAAAGGAGGAGAGCCGATGCTTTTCCAGTAGGTAATATACATGACACAAGTCGAGGCACCCTCATCAATAACCGTTCTACAAATGTTTTTGTCAGAGACAATAACTTGTATTTAGAAGGCGAGTTGAGGGGGTAATCTTGGAATGTGATCTTCCGGGTCAAAAATTATTAAATTCGTATCCGTAGGGTCGATTCCACCAATAGATTTCAACAGTGCCTTCCGTTGTATTGGAAAACTCTGAAGGACTTCGAGGGCAGACATCGCAGATGGTGCTTGGGCCAGATCTTCGATAATACTGTATTTCTGGGCAGTACGTGCATGGGGATTGAAAGCCAATTTTTGAACAACACCCTTTGGAGGAGAGCAAAGAACTGTATCTAGGTTTGGTCGTTCGATGTGAAGAGGACCGTTGGTAGGTGGAGTCTGCGAAACCGGAGATTCTGGGTTCGATCCCTAGTGGAGTCGCCAATTTTGTTATCAGACAAATATGTAGGTGCGGACACTAACAGATCTACCTAGATCCATTTGGATCTAGAACAAAACAGGACAGGACACGACTCTTTCCCTAAGTTGTAGTCATTGAATCTACTAAAGAGAAGGAATAAGTGACATACCTTGATATCGCTTCCTTAGGTCTCTGTTGTTCCCGCTTCGCTCCGGTGCTCTTGTGGAATGAGGTCCAATACAATACAAACCAACCAAAGTGAAGATAGCGAAGTATATTCAATGTCAACTTATGCGTATGATCAAGGAGTTACACAATAAAGTAAGAGTGACTTTATGGGAAAAGGACATGCCGTTGTATCATATTAAATGAAAGTAGAAGATACAACTTGATCGCCTTGATGTTGCAAGCTTCCTTTCAATGATCCTTGTTTTCAACACACACACTTGCTCTGCACTTGCATGAAGAAGGTTCAATTCTTCTTGATAGACCAAATAGAGTCTTCAAGCTTCTGTTCAAGCAGGGTTCTTCACACAATTCTTTCATCGATTCTTCATTCAATCTTGCTTAACCTTTTTCATGAGAAACCTTTCAATATATAGGAGAAGGAGAGATGGTTACATGGATGAGGATGATCCCACCAAATCTGAGAAGTCAGTAGAATGACAACCATACGAATGCCAACTCATTTTCTAGAAGATACCCTTCTAGAACCTTCGTGACCTCTTCTTCTTTTCAAGCTTAAAAACATGTTCGCACCCTATATATGGAGCAGACTGCGAGAAGTTCGCACCCTAAGTGTGGGTGGCCTACGAGAATGAAGGATTCTCGCACCCTAGACCATAGGCAGCCTGCAAACTCATCTTAAAAATATGTTTTTGGAAGAAGACAGGAGCCACTCTTCTCAGGCAAAAAGTCCTTATTGCGAGCCTGAATACATCACTGTTGAAACATCACCAGAGTGACCAAAATCATGTGTAACAATAGCTTAGAGAAACACCTTATGGTTTATGCCACGTTTCTAGACTCAAAAGGGTTGGGGCCTCCAATTTCACAATTTTTAAAGCTCATAAATGTTTGCGATGGAAGAGGGAAAACAACATATGATGCAATCAATGATTTAGAGGAAACAAGGTGCCTTTCAAATAATCGATTGATAATGGTTTCCACAGATGGTGCTTTATCTATGGTTGAAAATGAAAATGGCTTTGTGATTTTTTTCAAAAAGGATGCACCTAATATTGTAGGTGTTCATTGCATTGCTCATCATGAAGCTTTAGCTGCATTAGATGCTTATAAAAGAATCCTTAAATTATTATTTCTTGTTAAATTGACAAATAAGGTGTATTCTTGGGTGCAAAATTCTGCTAAAAGAAATAGTCAACTCATTGCTCTACATGAACGTATGCAACTTGAAACTTTTCAAGCTCCTCAAATCCATGAAGTTAGATGGCTCTGAAGTGGACAAGTTATTGAAAGACTTGTTGTATTGATGTATTATATATTGACTTTTTAGAAAAATGAAAGGAAGGACTCATGGTATGATAAGTCATAGATCTTTTGAGTTCAACTTTGTTTACATATGCTTACAGACGTAATGTGTGAACTAAACAAGTTGAATAAGAAAATCCATGACAAGTACATTGATGTAACCTTCTTAGGGAGAAACCATAAATATTATGCTAAACATTTAAAAAATGTGGTTTTTAAGAAGTGACACATTTGCAAATGGCACATGTTACTTATCTAAATTTTTAGATGCCTATAAATTTGGTCATCTAGAGATCCTTGATAAAGAGGGACTAATCATATGCATGAATTGCAATTTGCAACAATTCCACATGCATATGACAATTATGTTGATACACAAAAACAATCATGGAAACCTTGTATTGATGATTTACTAGAGAGTTGCAAACAACTTGCAAAATAATATGTTCAAGCTTTTGTAGAGAGTTTGAATGGAAGTTTCACCAGGCTTGTTTTTTTCAACTTTGTAAGGTTGTTTGTCCCTTGTCATTATTTACATAATGTTCGTGGCAAAGAAGAGAATTCAAAGCATTGACTTGAAAAACTTTTCTAATACCCGCAACATAATTTGTGTGAGAGGGAAGAAAACAAAACATTATTTGATTTTGAGTCTCTTGTCTAAAAGAGTTGCACACATTTGTTGATAATTTTTATGTTAGTTGTGATGGATCATCCATGAAATATGTTTGGATGATTTTTTGTGCCACAGAGTTACATACAAATTTTCCAATATGTCAAAGTTATGGAAGGAATACTAACTATGCCTGCAAGTACAGTTGCACATGAACGAGGATTCTGAAGACCATAATAAATGATGGATGAAGAAAAAAACTATCATTGGATGCATTTGATGCCCTGATGTGAGTCTCATTAACAAGGCTTGATTCACCAGTGGTGGAATGGGACATGGTATATGAAATTTGGAAAGATACTAAGCAAAGAAGAATCTTAAATATTTAAGAGTTTGGTTTTTTTGTTTACATTTTAATGGTGTTATATTCCATATTTTTTCCATGGAAAAAACCGTAATTTTATTCATCCGAACAGACAAAATTACATTCTATAGGTGCTTCAAGGAACACAACACCTCATGGGTGTAATTTGTGTACCAAAAAATATAGAAAGAGGTCCATGACCCTCTGCCGAGAAGGGAGGTCTTGAAAAGAGGCATTTTAAAACCAAAATTTACATCACCCATAACAAGGTGTTTGAGTATAAAAAGTCTGTAAAAAGGAAGATTCTGTTTTGAACCAAACTGATTTTGTTTTGCATAGATAAGGTGGTGTATATGTTGAGATTATCTCTTGCGGAAGAACCAAAGATGAAGTTAACAATTCCATATGATGTAGGACACATCAAATATTTTATATAAACTTTTGCAGTTTGATGATGTTATGTGAAATGCAATTTCATAACAATTTTATGTTTTTTAACACTATAATAGTGTGTACCAAAATGAAGTGTAACACATGAGATTTTTCTAAAAAATCTATATTATGTTTATACATCAATACAAAACTTATATAAAATCAAGCTCTGTTAGCAAATATGTTTAGTTGGAATTTGATTCCATAATAGAGGGACTTCTAGTCCATACAATTCATCAACACAATTCCTCGGCGACTTAAATTAAATTCTCTACAATAAAACTAATCAATCTACTAATGCAATTTTTACAACAAATAGTTTTTGATTGCAGGGAATGCTTCATAAGGAAATAATGCCCAAAACCAAAACTACCTATTACAAGTATGCAAGGCCACTAATGGATCCATTCTGAGTTCAATCTATGAACACCGAATCACAAGATTCCAAGTGATACATAGAATTACCAAACCAACGGTCGGATAAGGAGGCATTGTAGTGAAAAGTTGATAGAGCCGTGGGCTCTGGAGGGAAGACCAAAGACCATCAGTGCCTTTGGAAATATGGAAGAATATTTTGTTCAGAAGAATCATTGTCAAATGCACTTAGAACACGAAGAACAAAGTTGCGTTCTGTCATATATGTTGAAGAGCCACCATGTCTTTGAGTAGGGTTGCGATCGAAAGGAAGTGCCACCTTTTTGTTTTTCTGGTATATACCTGCGAAGATAAGCCACAAGGATGAAGCGAGTAAAGTCCAGAACTGTGTCGCTGAACCACCAAAGAATCCACAAGGATGAAGTGAGTAAAGTCCAGAACTGTGTCGCTGAACTACCAAAGAATCGAGCCAAGTTAGAGCCACCGTGAGAAGCGTAACCACCAAGCTAAGGAAAACATACCATCCAATAGAAGATCAACTGAATCTAAGGTACAACTGGTTCAGTCCATGAAGTGAAGCAGCCACAAGTCGTGGTCAAAGATTTTGATAACCATGAGGGATTTAAATTTAATAAGTCTCATATGAGATTTTCATTGTCGTCCAGTGAGGGATTTTATGAAGGATTCTGGTCGTTGTTAAAGTTTATTGATGCATGAGTGAAGTACTATTTGCATGATTCTCTGTACCTGTCCCAATTGAGTTGGAGAGGAACCCAACAGTTAACCAAATTTCATGGAATATGCATGATAGAAGACTTTGAACAAAATGATTTGAGTGTATGGTTGTTAGTTATTCAGTTGTAGTAGCAAAATCAAATTTATTTGGTGTATTTAAACTCTAGAAAAAAATCAATTTATCTCATATAATGTTGGATAGAAATGAAAAGTTTAATAGTCAAAATTTTAAATCATGGAAATAGAGGATTCTTTCCATATATGAATACAAATATTTGGATAGGCTTGTATTGGGAAAAGAAACATAGAGTGAAATTGATGTAGATGCCCAAAAAATGTATGATGCTAAGAATCGAGACATTGTGATGTTAATTAGGCTTTTAGTAACTAATAACATGCTTCTCAAAGTACAAGGTGGTAATGATGTATTTTTCATGTGGAGATTCTATGAAAGATGCATAAAACCTCAGATAAAGGTAGAAACATTGTTATCAATTTGATGATTTTAAAATGAGAATTCTAGTCCTAAATACTTATATTTTTGGGTTGAAAACACCAAAATCAATCATTGAATTGAAAAGTGGTGCTACTAAAATCACCATTTTTATTTTCGAGTTTAAAATTACAACATTTTTCCTCCATGACCTTAAATCCATGTAAAGTTGCAAATAAAAACATTAAAATCGACCATCTAATAAAAAAGTAGTGCTCCCAACATCATCCTTTTTTTTTGAGGTTAAAATTACAACTTGTTTGAAAATGTGGTTTTGACAACTTATAATATTATGAACAAAATCCTTAAATCGACCCTCGAAACGAACACTAGTGCTAGTAGTAGCACTCATTTTTTTTCACGGTTAACATTACAACTTGTTTGAAACCGTGGGCTTGACAACTGGTAATGTTGTGAACCAAAAACTTAAAATTATCCCTCAAATTGAAATGTGGTACTGCAAATAACACATTCATTTTCTATTTTGTACTTAAAATTGCAACACTTTTGAAACCATGGCTTAAAAAAAGACGCCATTGCAAACAAAATCACAAAAAAGAATAAATAAATAAATAAGAGAGAAAAACATGTTTTCTTAAAAAATAAAAATAAAAAAACAAAACATATCAATAAAAAAAATGAAAATAAAATTAAAAATAAGTATAAATAAATAAATAATTGAAAAAAAAACAAAAAATTTTTAAAATTTGTTGCACAATGTTTTGTTGACTTTCTCCATCCCTTGTCTGAGTTCGATGAAAATGACTAGTCCATCAATAATAGTGACGATGGTAGGCCCAATGTGTGCACTTGTGGTGAACATGAATGTATTTGCTTTAATGATGATGTATGAAACCATGATGGACCCAACAAAGATACTGCCCTTCCCAACAAGATCGTCGACCTTGTTCTTCTTTTCTTTTTGAACAATTCTCTGTTTTGACAATTTTTTTCTAATTAGTAGGATGAATATTTGTACTAGTAGCTTTTAAGTGTATAATGTGGGTGCAAAATTACCAATTACTGCTTGGGTTTGTTATAAATAAGACCCCTCTTGCATAGAGGAGGCGTTGAGTATTGGGAGTTTTAATTTGTAAGTATTTTTCTTACTGTGTATGCTCTTTGGGTGCGTCTTGTACGATCTCCTAGATAAAAAGAAGTAAGGCTATTTTGATGTAAGTTTTCTAGTAATATATAAAAGAAGAAGATACACTTTTATAGCACATGACATCTTGTGTATGGAATAGAGTTAGTAAGGTCTTGTCGTAACTGGTATCAGAGCCTGGCATTGATGTTGCGATCACTCTCTCTTGATTTAGATGTATGCACTTACATTCTATAAATTTTCACACAAGAATTGTAGGTCTCGTTTTACATTGTGTTGGACTGTCATGAGTTGAAGCCGTAACTGAGTTTAGAGAAATAGCCGTTTCCAGGAGTTGTAAGTCTCTGTGTTTGTAGGTTATATGGTAATTCACTCCACCCCAGTTAGGATAATTATTTTTTGTAACCTATTCGTTTTGGATTTTATGGATCC
>JASDQU010739390.1:234688-244819 GCA_032191745.1 Picea mariana | reverse complement strand
GAGAGACATGGTTGAGGAAAAGAAGGTGTTGCTGGAAAAGGTTGACACTTTGAAGAATGCTGCAAATTCATTGAAAAAGTCTGTGATCACAGAAAAGTTCTCTTGGTGTAGAGTAACAATGGCCATTTCTACCCTGGATTGTTGATTATATAATCCCCTGGACCCCTGGATGCAAAGAAAACAACAAGTGGGAGAATGTTGGGTATGTGTTATATTCTTTGCATGTGTGTGTGTGTGGGTGCGTTAGATACGACAACTGCATCTGACGATCCCTTCACCTAGAGCTCTGCAGTGTGCGCCGGGCACTTTCCTAGGGGGGTCCCAGGGGGGGCAGGTATGCCCCCCCCTGGTTACGCGCAACACCCCGAAATTTTTTTTTGGGCGGTTTTTGCTATTTTTAGCGGATTTGTAAATTAATCCCAAATTAAGGGATTAGGGTTTTGGTATCTACGAAATACCTAAAAACATTGTATATATTGTATGGCGAATGGTGAAATTTGATATAATGAAAATAAGAAAGGTTTTCACGGTTGAGGGTTTCCGGTATAAAATCTCTGTGTACTCTGTGTATGAGCCATTGATTAATTTTTGTATTGCTTAAGAATCTATATGCATTGCTTTACTTCGCAGGTTTAAAACTTACAATTTCCTCTACTGTAGCCTGCGTACATCTGTTCCCAGCTTATCTGCAACTCACAGATACCTCAGAAACTAGGGTTTGTTGCAACCCCAAGACTTTCACCTTTGAACTTCCTTCATAACCTCAGAAAAATTCCATCACAAACTAGGCAAAATATCACAATACTAGACCATAACAATCACAAGATAGATATTCAATTGTAAGTGTGTGTGTACAAATGAGAGATTCTTGAGGTGTATTTATACTTGTGATAGGTGAACTATTTCCTTATTTTAGTGGTTTCTTGTTACAACCACTTTACCCTTTCACCAAGACTTGTAAGCATGCTAGGGGATTTTTTACCACTCTTTGGGGATTCCAACTTTACAAGGCCATATCTCCCTAACTGTGAGGAACCATGTGGCTTTCTACATATCACTAGAAATGACATGGCGTGTACTATCCATATATGATAGTCTTACCTGCAATTTAAATATCCTTAATGTTCATATTCATTAATCAACTTCGGGTCCCATAACCACACCTCAAGGGATACATGTAGACTACATCAAATGTACCCAACTAACTCACCATAAATCTCGATCATACAAATGATAGCCAAGTGTCCAACGATATCATCCACATCTCTGGGGTTTCTATACTTCTCTAAGGGTTGGCATCAATCTATAAGGCTTGAAATCAATCTCCAAGATCACTCTCCAAGGGTTGACATCAATGAAAACCAACTGTCCAACACCCACTTTAGACTAAAATATTATTCCATATATATAAATAAAGAGACTCTAAGTACACTACATGAATTAATATAACTTAATTTTGTATTTTTTTCCAAGAAAAAATAGATTAATTTTATTGAAGGTAAAAAAATTATAAGAGTAGAATACCATGATGGCATTTTAATATAGTCCTGTTGGTTTGGTATCCAAAAAGACCTTGAGGTCTATTCCTAGATAAATTTTTGAATGTTTATATAATCATTAAAAAGGAAGAAAAACAAAAAAATATGCCTATCACAGATCCAGGGACAGTCAAGCTCCCCTTGAAGCGACATCTATTTACAAGATAAACATATAGCTCAATACATCAACCCTATAAATTCCAAAAGAAGTATGTTGTCCCTAATGGGACTCATTGAACTCCCAAGTTCCTTCTTGTAGATCTCGTTCTTCCATGGTCAACCTATCAACTTCAGTGTTTTTGTCCAAATACTCTGTAATCTTCTCTAATTAGTAGGAAACTAAAATTACAACACATCATTTCAGTCCATGATTCATGAAGATATTCTAAGAAGAGGGTTTGGTTTTTTCTATTATTTTCTATACTCATTTTTCCATCTCTAGCCTGGATTTTGAAATACTTTATACATCCTCATTCCTATTCCTGTAGACATGATCGAAGGAGATGTAAGAGAAACATGATAAGTTGATTTGAATCTCTTGAAATAATGAGAGTTAGGTGAAGTTCTAAAAGTTGAAATCCCCTTTCATCCATTGGATGAGAAGCATAGAATCACCATAAATGTGTAGTTGGGAGATTCCCTTTTCTCGGGCCAAGCAAAAAGTAATTAGGTTAAGATCCATTATCGCACAAAAAATGTTGGTTTCAATTTTTATACTCGTTGAGGAAGACATGTAATGATCATTTGATAAGTAAATATCTCCCCTTGCACCCCCATAGGGCAAGTCTCTCTAAGAATATCCATCAAAAAATGGCCATGGCATGTCTCTAATAACAAGGTCTGACAAGGTCTTTGTAGTCAAATGTGACTTGTCAGGCTATGAGAAGTAGAGAGGATATTTATACTTTACAAGGAAATTTTAGAGGAAGAGTTTCTCTATATTCAAACAATGATTGGTTCCTAGATATCCAAATACCCCAAGAAATGGTGAGTGAAATATATTTATGGTTTGAGGTTGAAGGATTGAAGAGCCGTGATATGATGGATTCTACAATGTTGTTTCCTTTCCATGAATTAGACAACCCTACATCTCTATCCACTTATTTCCATACCTCTAAAGTGAAATTGCAAAAAAGGATGAGTTGGGAATTAGTTTTAATTGAATGCTTGTAGATGGAACATCTTCATGGACCTTCAAAACCCCTCTTTTGAAAATTGTCTTAGGTAAGAGCCTTATTGTTTAAAATAAGCCGCATGATTTTTTTTTTCTTTTTTCTAGACATTTGAGTTTCCGTAATCCCCCCCCACCATCACAAATGTGGACCATCTCTATTCTCTTGGGATAACACTTTATATCCAAACTTTTGTTCATAGTTTATGTAATATTTGGTTGAAAATCCACCCAAAAATGCAAAGGCATGAAGGAAAGCAAATCTAGAAATAAGAAATGAGCACAAATAAATTGAATTCTACTCAAGAGAATGCAAATCATACAATGAAAATGAGATTCTCATATGAGAGCAATGGGTGAGTATATATAGGGTTTACCACCCAAGAGACTAAAAACACAACCAATATGGGATAAAGTGAAAATTTCCCTAAGTAAACTTAACCTAGTGTGAAGAGAGATAAAACGAAAAACTAGCTAAGAAAGAAATAGATAGCTAAAGAACCCTATTCACACTAACACCCCTCCTTAAGTGAAACTAAGGAGGAAACACAAACAAATATGAAAAGGTGAGTCCTAACTAAAAATCCTGATGAGGTGCCTATGTACAAAATATCCCCTCCAAAAAAAATAATTTGGCACTTTATATTTAGTGTAGTTACAGTTGTGACTAGCAAGAGAACATTAAGTGGACTTGAATTCAATGCTTTTACAAATCCTCAAAAAATGAGTATGTGATTAAAGTTCAATTTTGGCACAATATCAAGTGAAATAAATAACGCCACTATGAAGTACACAAAAAATCATGCACTTCTGAAAAAAGAATCATGTCAATTTGAGGTCACATGATGCAAAAGATATGATCCTTTGAAGTTCTCAAAACACAAACTGTGCAGTGTCACCAATGATAATCTACAAATTCTAGAAAATGCGTTCACCAAAATTAGAAAATGACTACACTAGTGCAGAGAGCATGAAAAACTAGCCCAAATAAAAAAAAAATTACTCGAGAAAAGGAGGTTGGAAACCCGAGATACGAGCCTACAAAGTTTTTCTTCAAAACAAAACTTGACAACAGAGAGATGGTAGGAAATTCAAAATTTAACTTCCACCAAATTTAGTGGAAATTTTGCCAAACTTAGAGAAACCAACTCCAACTGTATAAAGCTCCAAATAAATTAGTGAAACCGCCAATTTTATCAGAACTACCACCAAACTTAGAAAAACCTTCAACTATAGAAACCTCTAGATAAATTAGATAAAATTCCAAATTTAACATAACTACTGCCAAACTTAGTGAAACTGCCAAAATTCACCTTCCGCCAAATTTAGCAAAACTGCTTCCAAACTAAAGTGCGAGTTGGAGGGTCATATGATTGTGGGAAAAAACATTTACCTCTTTGGACAAATTTTCTCAAAATCAACAAATGGATAATTGATCTTAGGGATATTAGGCCTTTTGAACACGATGGAGGGGTTGAATTTGATCCAAAATGCTTCAAAATGGTGGCTCCCTACTGGATCTGGAAACAAACGTCTGGCTTGAAACCCTCTCAGATTCGACCTCCTATGTCTAGTTGGGATGTAACGAAATGAGAATTTGGCTATCTTAACTGCTCTAGAATCAATAGTGTAATCAAAATCTCTCTAGGAAGATCCAAAAAAACCTGCATTTGGAAAGCAAACAAAAAAAACCCAAAAACTAGTGTTTTCTTTGGGGATGCAAGAGAATAACATACTCACGTGCTTTGAAAAAAAAATAGTTTTACACTCAGATTTCTAAAAATATTGCTTACCCACAACTCACAAATGCTCTAATACCATGTAATATTTGTATGAAAAGCCACCCAAGAATGCAAATTAATGAAGTAAAACAAATCTAGAAATTAAAAACCAGCAACAATAAACTTTATTTGTAAGGTACAAGATGTATTATATAAATAAAAAATAGAAAATTTTATAACAGATACCAGCGGAACAAAAAAATATAGTGAAAAATAACACCAACAATGATACCTTTATTGATAGAAATCCAAGTTCACTTGCCTCTTCGAGGTGGTAACCTCTATCATAGAAACACTCTATTATAATAATTCTCAAGAAAAAACTTCCTCATACCTTCTACTTCTATTTATACTAATTCTATCTTCTAAAGAACATTCTAGAGGAATATCTTTCTAGAAGTGAAAGATTCTATTAAGTCTTCTTAGGCTGCACTTGTTCACATTATTATATAGGCCTTATTTTCTAATGTTGACCTCTATTACATAGAAAACAGATTATTCTATATACATGAGGGGTTAGGGAGGTTAGGTCTCGAACATGTCGTCCCCCTTGAAAAACAAGCTTGTCTTGTATACTTGAGATGGAAAAATTGTTGCATAATGGTAGTTGGCTCCAAATTAGCATATTTTGGTGGTGTATCCTTCCACTGAACTAAAAAGTTGTTGATGGTGTACCAACAAAGAAGACGCTCACGCTGGTCCAAGACTACTTGTGGCTACAACCAAATGGATCCTTATTCATCCAACTGATCAAGGAGATTGGTTTGAGTCTAACACTTAGTTCTAATCACTTTATTTAAGCATGAGACATGGAAAAAAGGATGGATCTTAGAATTACTGGGAAGAACTAACTGGTAGGTCACATGTGCCACTCACTTGAGAATCGAATAAGGACCATAGAACTTGGGGGAGAGTTTCTCACATTGTTCATCTTTTAGTAAAGTTTTCTTAGAAGGTTGCAAATGAAGAAACACTTGGTCCTCTTCAAAAAATTGAGTTATGAATTACCTTGATTTTCTTGTTGCTTTATGTGATTATGATCCATGACCAAATTTTATTTAAGGGTATAGAGAATGGTCATCTGGACTGTAAGAGTTTTTTCAACCTCCTAAACCTGGGAGACACTTGGAATGTATGAGATAAATGATGATGTATTTTTCCTGTAGATCACTTCAAAATGAGTCATACGAGTGGAAGTTGTTTGAATATTGGTTGTTGTCATTGATGTCAACCCTAGTCATTGGTTGTAGTCATTGATGTCAACCCTAGCTATTGGATTTTGGACCCCACAGTTGATCAAAGTAGATAGACATGAAGGAAATTACGCATGAAGATACAACACCCATGGATGGATAGTATAAGTCATGCCTCTTCTAGTGGTATGTGACACATCACGTGGATCCTCACGATTAAGGAGAAATGAATTTTTGAAGATGACAATGTGAATTGAAGCAGAAACTACATGCCGACCCTAATGTTAAAAGGAAGTGACATAAAGGGTATAAATACCTCTCATTATACATTAATTTTTTAATACACACAAGTTTATTAATTAGCAAGGATATCTAAGTCTAATTTATTAGGAAATTTGAAGTAAAGAAGGTTGAATTTCAAGGGAGGATGAAGTCTTTTGATGATGTGTTCTAAGGTATGTTATTTACAGGTCATCTTACCATTTTTTCTATAATTTTTTTTCTAGAATGATTCATATGGTGAAATTTGGAGGATATTAATAAGACATATCTAGGTATCTGTGGTAAAAATTTCATCTCTTGATTCAATATAATTTTGGATATACACTCTGTGGAAGATTAGGTTTTTTATTAGTCCTGAATCTAGTCATAAACATGTGTTTCGGGTAAAACAGTCATAACGTCTTCATAGAGAATCCAAATGAAGTGATACCAATTAAATTGTAAATAGTATGAGCTTTAGTTTCTTGAGTCCTAATTTCAGAATCTGATGTTAAATACTGAGGGTGGGGCATACTGTAAAAGTTCACTCTCTCGAATAAACTAGAATTGAATAAGGTCTACCATTTTCTCTATAACTCCTTTTCTAGGTGCATTCAAGGAGTGAAAATTGGAGGAGTTTCAGAGAATACATTGAGTAATATCGGTTACAGGATCATAGTATTCCAAGAAGTGAAGAATTGAAAAATTTGAAGAAGTCTCATGCAACATTACCAGGTTCTATGTGATGGTTGGTTGGTGGTGATACTTTAATGCAAAGTTTTATTATCTCTCATCTATTCTTGGGTGGAAGGAAGGGGCAAGGATAAAGAGGTCAACCCTCTCTTGATATTGGAGGCTTGTATCTCCCTCTTGGAGGTTTATCCCTACATTTATATTTATAAGATGTATCTACCTTTGGAAGTCATTACTTCCTTTGAACAATAATACATGATTACTTCTTATATATTGTGCATGGTGTATTAGTGTATCTTTTATACTATTCTTCATTGTTTATTGGATATTATTCATTGTTGATTGGATATAAATTGAATACATGATCTGATTGAAGTACAAGTTCAAAAATACTAATTGCACTAAATTTTGATTCAACCCCCTCTCAATGTTTCCAACAATTGGTATCAGAGAGGTTTGCCTTCAAAATAGTTTAACCATTGGAAGGAAAATCCTGAGTAGAGATGGATGACCATGAGAACATTCCAAATGGGATTCAATGATTTGATGGAAGAAATTATGCATACTAGAGTGATATAGTGCAAACTTACCTAACAAATTTGGGAGTAGACATTTGGTACTCAATTGTAAATGGCTATGTAATCCCAAAGATTGTTCCAATCGATCCAAATGAGAAGAAACTTATGAGTTGTAATTCGAAATCCAGACATGTTATTCTAGGATCATTGGAACCAAACATTGCTAGAAAAGTGATGGGATGTATCACTTCTAAATAGGTATGCGACAAACTCAAGAGTATCTATGAAGGCGATCCAAAAGTTAATAAGGTTAAGCTTCAATGACATAGAGAAGAATTTTAAAATTTGAAGATGGATGAAAAGGAAGATATTGCAACCTATTTGCTCAGAGTTGATGAATTTGTTAATTCTATCAGAGGATAAGGTGAGGATCTCAATGAATCCTTGGTTGTACAAAAAGTGTTGAGATCACTTCTCTTGAAGTATGACGCTAAGGTCTCTACCATTGAAGAAACTAGGGACTTGACCAAAATGACAATGGATGAATTACATGGGTATCTTATAGCATATGAAACAAGAACATGTATAGAAAGTGACCAGCCAAACAATGAAGCATCCTTTAATTCCATAAAGAAGAAAAAATACAAGGATAACGACCTTTGATGAAGAAATAACAAATTTCGTAAGAAGGCTCCAGAAGGGAACCAACATATACAAAGGTAAGTCTCCTCTCAAATGCTTTAACTATAGTAGAATATGACATATTGTTGAAAGATGCTACTATAAAAGGAAAATTCTCAACAATAAAAATAAATCCTACTCCAAGGATGATGACATCTCCTCATATGAGAGTGATGAAGAAGATAATGATGGAGGAGAAGTCCTCTTCATAACCTAAGAAACCAAGGATGATGATCACAAGAGTTATAAAGAAGAAGAAATCATTTCTGAAGAAGATTCAGATGAAGAAACCAACTTTGATTCCTTTTGGGGATACAAGGACAACATAGAGAGTGAACAAGAAGATGAGAATCTTGAAAAGTTGAAGCATGTTGAAACTGAAAATAGCAAGCTTAGAAACACAAACATAATACTAAAAAGTGAATTGAGTAGTTGTGAAGAAGAGAATAACAAGCTTGAAAATACCATTGATAGCTTGAAGGAACAATTAGAAGATTATGAGAAATTGAAAGAAGAATTGGATCACACAAAAGGGGAGCTACTATTGACAATAGAAAAGTTGAAGAAGTTAGAAAAAATCATTGAAAAATTAGATGAGATCCTTAGCAAAAAAAGATCTCCAAATGACAAGATAGGACTAGGATACAATGACAGTTTGAAGACAACAAAACAAGAGAAGGAAGATGAAAAGGATGAAACCAACACTCCAGGGCAAGTTGAACATCACGATAGAAGACCAGAATTCAGAAGGAATGAGACATCAATAATATCCTCTCCCATCAGGTATGAAAGGAATAATTATGAAGGAAACTATAGAAGAATAGATCATGAACCCAGATGGACCACACCACAAAGAAGATCACTTACTCCCAGGTACCAAAATTTCCACAAGTATAACAATGTCCAAGAAAGAAATTTTGATACCTGGGAGTAAGTGNAATATCCTCTCCCATCAGGTATGAAAGGAATAATTATGAAGGAAACTATAGAAGAATAGATCATGAACCCAGATGGACCACACCACAAAGAAGATCACTTACTCCCAGGTATCAAAATTTCTTTCTTGGACATTGTTATACTTGTGGAAATTTTGGAAACAAGGCAATCAATTGTAGAATCAATGAAATGAATAACTATGCAAGATACATGAATGCTACAAATAGTAGATATGGAAATGTTCGTAGACCTGTCAACATAAATTATAATCGATTTGACCCATTAATGGATAAAAATATTGTATGCTACAAGTGCAATAATATTTTTCACAAAACATGATATTGCAGAGAGATGAAGGAAGATAATCCTATGCCAAATGTCCCTATACCAACTAGAACATCGAAAAGGAAAGAAATTCTAGAAAATGAAAACTTCTGAATAGCATTGGTCATTGAAGAATGCAAAGAAAAAAATGAATGGTTCATAGACAGTGGGTGCTCATCTCATATGACCAGAGATCAAAGAAAATTTTCCATCTTGAAGAAAAAAGGTGGAAATGTTGCATTTGGAGATGTCTCATCTACCAAAATACTTGGAAAAGGAACTGTAAATCTTGGAAGTGAAAATGTAAAAGAAGGAAAAGTCTTATTGGTTGAATATCTGAAGCATAATCTCCTCAGTGTCAGAAAAGATACAATCTTATGTTTGACTCCCGAAGATGTAAAATCATAGAAAAGAACTCAGGAATATTGGTTGCAACCGCAACACAAAGACCAAACAACATATACATCCTAGACATGAAGAAGATAGAGAAGACAAAAGCCACACAAAACGATTCCATGGAAGAAAAAGTACCAAAGAAAAAAAAGAAAGATGAAGTAATATTGAGTGCCACATGTTCAGGGGGAGCAGCCCCAAAGAAGAAGGTCACCATATTCCATTGAAATTAGGGGGAGCAACCACACCCTTTTCCATTGATGTCAAAGGGGGAGAGAAATTGGGAGCATGATTACAGGGGGAGCATGAGTGTTTCCATCAATGACAAAGGGGGATATTGTTGGAAGATTGGTTGTTTTCATTGATGTCAACCCTAGTCATTGGTTGTAGTCATTGATGTTGACCCTAGCCATTGGATTTTGGACCCCACAATTGATCAAAGTAGATAGACATGAAGGAAATTACACATCTATATACAAAACCCATGCATGGATAATACAAGTCATTCCACTTCTGGTGGTATGTGGCATGTCATGTGGATCCTCACGATTGAGAAGAAATGAATTTTTGAAGATGAAAATGTGAATTGAAGCAAAAACTACATGTCGGCCCTAATGTTAAAAGGCAGTGACATAAAAGGTA
>JASDQU010739390.1:204784-216195 GCA_032191745.1 Picea mariana | reverse complement strand
CAATTGGGATGCAATTTTATCTCATACCTTGACACAAGAAGTAATCAAGGCTAAGTATCTAAATCATAATTCTCCTCCAAAATTCTATATGGCTTCCTAGAAAGTGTGCTATATGTGCAAATAATCCTTTCCCTTTTGGGGGGTTGGTCTTGGAACATCTAAAAAATTCCATTCCATGTACATTATCACTGTACTGTTAGGAATCATGGGAAAACAAGTATACACTTTCTTATGAAAGAATATGTGATGGTTTCTTTTCACCACTATATGAGTTGGTATAGTTTAAACCATCTCTCGGGTTATCCAAGGAATCCATGCAAATCCTAATCATAATTGGGGATTTGTATTTACAAAATTATTTCACTTACCTGTGGATATATGGAGCAATCAAAGCCCCACATTTATTACCCAAGTTTGTTCTAGATAGACCAATGTTAAGAAAAATTTATTATCAAACCATCCTACATTTTTTCAATTACTCACTTTTTAAATATTCAAATAAATTATGTCCATCTTATCCCATGGAGATAGGTATCTATGGTTTGAACAACTCAAAATTTTCATGAATTGAAGAAGACACTAATGATGATTCTAGGTTTAGGTATGGAAGGTGTAAGGACATGATCTAAGGCCAAGTGTGTCATTTCATGCTACCTAAGTAGAAATCACTTGGCCAATGGGGATGATTTTAGGGGCTAAATTTCATTCATGGGCTAATTTTCCATGGTTTTTCCCCAAAAAAGATTTGCTATTCTAAAAATGGTTCGCCCAGATTCTATAGGATGAAATTATTTTACCTTAAAAATCGCCAAAAAATTATACAAACTATATAAAATCCTTATAAATTTGAATATTTTTATAAAAATATCGCCAAACATTCATAGTTTGCATATGAAGGATTAGTAAGATTCGCCAAGGTTTCTACATTTTAAAATAAATTTCCATCCTTAAAATCATCCCTGGCCATACACTAATGATAAGTAGGAAGATGAAGAAGTATTAAATAGGGCAAACACCTATGAATTATTCCAGATGAGATCAAAACAATAATTCATCATATTAAAAAATAAACCATAAGCACTTATATTTTTGGGAATTAATCACCATATGGTTGCAAATGAAAGATGTTCCACCCAACCTTAGGCCAGGGATGATTTTAAGGATGGAAATTTATTTTAAAATGTAGAAACCTTGGCGAATCTTATTGATCCTTCATATGCCAACTATAAATGTTTGGAGATATTTTTATAAAAATATTCAAATTTCTAAGGATTTTATATAGTTTGTATAAAATTTTGGCGATTTTTAAGGTAAAATAATTTTATCCTATAAAATTTGGGCAAATCATTTTTATAATAGCGAATCTTTTTTTGGAAGAAACCATGGAAAATTAGCCCATGAACGAAATTGAGCCCCGAAATCATCCCTGCCTTAGGCTCTCTATTGCACTTAATCTCCCCATAATAGAGACTCCCTTTCCCCCTAGTTGAGGCTATAATTCACAAGGGAGAATCTACCTATGGTTGGCTTTCTAGATCTCTTCAAACATCCCAATTCCCATAATTCACAATATTTAAACTCCTACATAGCCTAAGGAATGAGATCCCCTTCTTTGCCACATTGTTCCTCAAGATATCCCATTTCCCTCCAGGGCTCCAACACAATCTAACCAAGAAATATCATTGCTGGTGACTCCAAGGATTATCAAATGAAACTATTTTTTCCTCAAGTACAACAATTAACCATACACATAGTCATAACTCTTCATAGTTTTAGGGTACCCATTTTCCATATTTTTGTTACATCCATGCTTCCAGCTTAAGCTCTTTAAGAAAAACCTCTAGGAATAATGGACATGAATCCCCTTTGCATTCCCAAAATCATAGGATATAATTTCATGCTAATGATACACCATGTGTCTTCATGGGAAGTACATGTTTCTCTCTTTTGGTAACTAATCCCAAGATTAAGAAATTAGGATAACATAAATCAAAGACTTAAAAAAGTAAAGGTTAATCATAAGATAGTAATAAAATAATACTAGCATACCCACGAAGCAGGGGAAAGGAAACATCGAAGTGAATTCCGGAAACTACTTTCTTTAAAGACCCCAAAATTTTGTCTTTGGGAGGATTTAAAGCCATGTAGACGCAAGTAGTCAATGTTAAAAGTTTTGGATCAATGATTTAGATCCTCATTCTCAGTTGCAAGTACATCTAATGCATATAATGAAGCCTATAAGACCTTTGTGTGAAATTGGCTGAATCAACAGATTTGGAAATGAAATGACAAAATAAATAAGCTAATCATGATAAAAAATTGATTTCCTTCTATAACCCTTAGTTCCACCACTAAATATTTTGAATTTACCTTACATGTATAATTAGTTCATTCAATGTGGTTAAAAGAGGGTAGAAGACAACATCGATTAGAATTATTGCAAGCTTCATTTCTGACAATCCAGTTTGATCAATTTAAGTAATTGATCAGTGTTGAATGCAAATGCATCAAATGGGTAGGAGGGACGAAGAAACAAACCATTATTCCAACCAATTACAACTTCAAACAAGTTATTTCTTTTATGCAATATCACAAGTATGAATGCAAAACTTGGAAGAAATCACTATTGCATCCAAACACATTAAGATGAAATATGTAAGCAACAAGTGTGGACCACCCAAGCCATGGTGAATTAGTTAATCATTTGATCCAAATAATGAATGTAATGAACCACAAGTGAACTACCCCTAGTTTATAAATCTGTGCAAACAAAATTGGTGTATTTATGATCCTCAATCCCATAATTTAGGAATATCCTTTTCTCTTAGCATTGGATCGAGCACTGGAAGACATTTGAGTAAAATTCAAAATTGGATTCATGCATTAGAAGACATATTTGGGTAAAATTTAAAACTAAATTCATGAGATGTTATATAAAATGTTGTTAAAACATCTCCCCAACTATATAAAGTTCCCAGTTACTATATAATGTTGTGTTTGAACCTAGTGATGGCATATCATTAATAAATGTTTACTCCCAAAAACAAATAATATCATTCTAATGAATTTCTCAAAAGATGAAAGTCATAGGTATTGATAAATGGACCTGGAAAGCAACAAAAGGCCAGTAAAATATTTTTTACTTGCAATCCTTTTATGTTGAGTTTTTATGACCCACCAATCAATGAATGCATCCATATTGATTTATTATTGATCCTTGCATATTCCTTCCTTTCCCTCTCTGCATATGAAAAGTGAAAGCACTTCATCCTATAAAATCCTTGGATTGTTGTCCTGATTCTCTACCTTCAAGTTCAAGTTTAGTTTACAATTATTTTTTATCCTAGAAAACTAATCTTCCCAACTGATTTCACGAATTGGGTAATAGTCCCAATTGATTTCAGGAAGGGTGCATTCTCTCTATAGCATTGAAAAGTGAAAGTAGCGAAATAGGTTTTACACGTCGAATCCTTAGGGGTTGTTCTAGCTTTAAGACGTCCAAGGAAAAATTGTATTCATCTACCTGCTCTATCATATAGTTGGACTCATGGGCCTCCATGAGAGTGGAAGTGAAGAAATCAATTGGTTTTTTTCCCTTTGCCTAGCTCCCATGAGGTGGAATGTTACAAATAAGACCCTTAGTAGAACCCCCTCAAATACTCCTGTGAACTGTGCTCTTCTCATTGAAGTGAAGAAATCAATTGGGTTTTTTTTACCTCTGCCTAGCTCCCATGAGGTGGAATGTTACAAATAAGACCCTTAGGAGAACCCCCCCAAATAATCCTGTGAATTGTGCTCTTCTTCGTAGTTTGAGAATTCAACATTCAAAGGGCGGAGAATAGTCATTTGATCTCTTGATTGTCAATATTAAACAAAAAATTCAAAGGTTGAAAAAAACCACAGAAAGACTAAAGGGTTAAACATTAACCTACCATATGGGAAAACCTTTACATAGGATGCTTTTGTCGTCAATATTCCAAGGCCGATCATCAAAATAATTACCTGGACAAAACCTTGATCACTGAGGACAAAATCAGTATATAAATTTATATATGGATAACACATGACATAGCTGAATCAAATGGTATTGATAATATGTTTGTTTATGATGCATTAAACATGTATATTCTAGAAGTTGTATTGTATATATGCATTAAATGACAAATGAAACGAAAAGTCTCATTAAAAAAATACAAATACTTTAAAAATGTCAATTTTCTGTATTTTAAATTTATAAAAAATAAAATTTGAAATAAAAAAGCTCTCTACTAAAATGCCATGTAATCATTAAAAACAACTAAATTTTTCTTCTGAGTGTATGTATTGTATTTTTATATGATATGTAGGAAAAATGTGAGGTAGAGTATTACACATATCTTCTTCCAGATGAAGTGTCCATGAATTTTCAAGTTTGTATCACTCAAATCTTTATTTCTACATCACCCAAAAATTTAACGTGTGACACGTTACTTTCAATTCCTAATTTATCTTTAGCATGTGGCATGTCACTTTTAGTTGCTAATTTATCTTTACCTTGTGACACATCACTTTCAGTTGCTAATTTATATCATATTCAAGCACTGACGATAATAACAACATCTGAGTCCCTTATGGGTTGTAAAGAAACACACTACGTACATTAATTAATTACATTGAACTAAAACCTTACACCCATATCCTCCATTCCAAGTAACTAAATGTTGCACAAATGTCATTGGGATACTTTCCCTCCTCATCTGCCATGGAAGTGCATTCATACATACAATATATTTGGGGATTCTACAAAGAATCACCTTCATACATACAATATATTTGGGGATGCTACAAAGAATCACCTTCATACATACAATATATTTGGGGATGCTACAAAGAATCACCTTCATACATACAATATATTTTGGGATGCTACAAAGAATCACCTTCATACATACAATATATTTGGGGATCACTTGAAGGTTTCCTTAAAGATCCATGAGGCTAAATGACGCTAAAATTAAACCAAATGCCATGTGATCTCACTTGCTTTGTGATCTAAGTTTGAAAATTGTAAAGTTAAAAATGGTCTAATGAACTATTAGACATGTTTGAACTTATTGAAGTTTGAAACATGTTTGATGCATCGTTAGACGAATATAAAAATAATCATTTTGAATGATTTTCTAAGTGATTCAATGAACTATCAGAAGTGTTTTAGAAGTTCCTTCTATAATTGCACACTTCTCCTATAGGAGGACATTCATGATTCTTGAAAACATACTACAGGATCAAGAAGGGTTTTTTCTAGGAAGGTCTTAAAACTAATGTTCAAAATTTTTTGTTTGAATGTTTGGTCTACCAAAAGAATAAGGGAGAGACAATCAAGATGTCAGTTCTCCTACAACCATTAGTTATACCAAGTAAATGCTAGGAAGAAGTTTAAATAGATTTTATTACATGTTTACCCAAATCCAAAGGAAAGACTATCATCATGGTAGTAGTGGATTGACTGACAAAGTATGCACATATTTTCTCTCTTTCTCATCCTTTTAAAGAAAGTATTGTAGCCACAAAATTCATGGAAACAATTCAAAAGCAACATGGAGTCCCCAATATTATTGAAAGTGATCACATAGATCCAATTTTCATTGGAATTTTTTGGACTAAATTATTTTCTTGTTTGGGTATTCAATTGACTCACATCTAATCTTACCACCCTTAATCTAATGGGAAAACTGAGATTGTGAATAAATGTCTAGAAGGATATCTTCGTTGCTTTGCATTCGATAAAAAAACATAATGGGTCAAGTGGTTTCCTTGGGTGGAATGGTGATACAACTCATCCTTCCATACTTCATAAAAAAATTCCCCATTTCTAGCACTTTATGGATATCTTCCTCCATCCATTGCATCACCCTTGAAAGGGAATAATGAGGTTCAAGCAGTGGATGAGCACATAGACAACCAACGATGGGTTCTCAAAATATTGAAGGACAACTTGGTTATGACACAAAATAGGATGAAACAACAAGTAGATCAACATTACAATGAAAAGGAAATTGAAGTGGGGGATTGGTTATTTATGAGGATACAACAAAAGGACAATAAATTAGAACCCAAATATTATGGCCCCTATAAGGTTTTTCAAAGGATTGGAAGTATGGATTACAAATTGGAGTTGCCTCCATCTTCACATGTACATCCAATCTTCCATGTTTCTTTCTTAAATAAGGTAATCAACAATAAGATCCCAATCCAAAAATATTTACCGAAGATTAATGAAGAAGGAAAAATCATACTAGAACCAAACACAATCCTTGAAACATGGATTAAGTAGTTGAGAAATTGAGCAATTACAGAGTACCTCATCGAATGGAAGAATCTGGAAGAGGAAACAAGGGAAGATGAGTTCTTCATGTAGAAACACCCGCAGTTATTCAAGTTTTGATGAAAACACTTGCTTGAAGGGGAGGGGAATGATAATACCTATAAAAAGGCCCATTTTATGTGTAAAAACCCCTTATTAAGCCCTAGATATTGAATTATTACATTTATAGTGTTATAATTGTATGTCGGCTAGAACCCTTGATTGTACCCTTTCATTAAAAATGTACCCTTTGTCTCCTATATATATACCCAGAAGACCTAGTCTTAGGATCATATTATCTCATCTCATATTATATTATGGATTGGATATATTGTGAAAGGATGTTTCCCCCTTGAAGTGGACTATATTCATCAAATGTTGATCATTTTTTAAGGAGTTGGATCATAACATACATTACTATTCTGGGGATCAAAATTGGGGATGTTACACCCAATCCCATCTATGAGTGAAGTTAAGTCCAACATATGAGTGGATCATGGAGTGGAAAAATGGGAATGCCATGTCAAAGTACATCATACATATAAAATGGATCAATGACACAATAAAATGGAAAGACCATGCAAAAGTATATTAACATCTCAAATACATTATTGATAAAACCTACAACATCAATGGTATAGTTCCATTAAGGTGCATGGATTAAAATTGAAGAAAATGAAGACTCACAAATAAAAAGGGGCTTAGAAAAGTGTAAAGAAATAAAATTTTGGCTAAAAATAGCCCCAAAACAAGCACTACTACATATGGGGAAAATTCGACAAAAACTTCCGACGATAAGGATAAAATTAATCATATCGTCACAAATTATGACATAATATTAAAATTTTAATCAATTTTTTTATGGGCGCCCCGATGAACATCGTACTTTCGATGAACTTCTATATCCATCGATCTTTCAATGATAGTTCGTCTATCTATCGACGAATGTAGAGAATGCCAACTACCTGTTTGAAAATGGTTTAACATTCAATGACTTGGTCAACTTTGACATAGTCAACATTCTTCGTAAGATCGAATATGGTAAGTGTTTTCAACTATTTTGTTGTAGGTGCGATGATATAAAATATTTTTATGTTTATTGTTCATTGCATGATTTATTAGTCTTTTTTCTATGTGGTACTTTCCTCAAATCCAATTCTTGATATGCATAGGTCAGATTTTGTACTTTGAAGGTTGCAAATTTTTATTATTACTTTATCTCTTTTTTAAATACCCAGATTGGATTCCTAACCCTTGGACCCTCTTTCATTTGAGGACATAAATTGTTGCCTAGGAAATAGGTATGAAAATGTCTACTCAATTCAATTTAATTACTATACAATTTGTCTTAGTCTACTTCTCTTTTATTATTTGATTTTATTACTTGCTTATAGTCAAGCTCTGGAACTTATGTGGTAAAAATGTAGTTTTGATTTGTTGATTAATTGTTGACTAGTGTTATAAACCTTTAATAAATCTATGATGAAAATGTATTATTTCTCTAGTACATATGGGGTCAATATAATTCGATGATATTTGTATTGTATTGTACTTATATTGCTTTAGTGGATTTTGTTTTAAACATAGGAAATCCTAATGCCAACACCTGAAGAGAGTAAAAAGATGATTGCTGGGTTAAGGGATGCATTGGAGGCTCATGTCGGTGATGGGAAATGTTATTTCCCTTGCAATAAATGTAGGGGCTTGAAAAGAAGAAGACTTGTAACAAAAACAATTGAAAGACATTGTTGGAGGTGTTATCCCCACTTTTTAGGGATGACTAGGAGATCATGTCTCGAGGCCCACAGGTCCTAAACATGGAGTACCAAGAGAAGGATTGAATTGAGCATGGACCTGGAGGGCCCACCTTTTCCTCATTCATTATCTTTTGTCTTGTCAGCAGCAAAAACATCCATCACCATCGGCTTGATCCTGTATCAGAAGAGGTTCTTTCTCCATGAGGTAATTGGTCCAGGTATCATGGTATGTGTCACTTTTGATCATTGAAACCTTTACATATATGAATATGATTCCTTTTATCTCTAACAACTGCTTGGATCTTATATTATCCCACTTGACCATGCTTGGGGAAATTGAACGGGTGCCCTAGCAAGCCTATGCCCATAGGTCTTGGTTTTCCACTGAGGGAATTTCTGAAAATCCATCATCTACTCCCATCATAGCACCACTATTTCATCTTATCTCCCACTCATTTATCCCATTCCCCTTGTTCGGACATTGGGTTGACCTATTTGTAGGATTGCACCTTATCTCGTGGGAAGAAGGGGCTAAAGGCCCAGAAGGTAAAAGTAGCTGGTAAAAGACAAAAGCCTAGAAATAAAACCTCCAGATGCTTCATCCAGGGATCCTCGAGAAGATAGTAAAAATCCTCTCAGCAAGAAACAAGAGGGACCCAGAAAATAACAAAACAAGACCTAGTCATAGGATAGGGGGTCTCATCACAAGCCAGCCTATTAGGTTCATGGGTACCTAACAGTATGACATTGCCACCATTTGGTTACCATGCTAGGGCAGTGACCTTTGGTTGCATGGCCAAGGGAAAGGGGGTCTCATCACGAGCCAACCTTCTCATTTCTGTGAAAGTACTTGTGGGTAACAATGTCAGCTCTGGTGACCATTGCAAGGCAGTGTCCCCTGGTTAGTTCTTGAATAAAAAGAAAAATAAGAAGAAAAAAAAATAAAAGAATAAAGGCAAGAATGGGCTTGGAAAAAATGCATCCATGACAGGTACAACTCGCCTTCTATAAAGGCACCCACAGGTAACACTTATGCATCCTTAGCCCTTACTGCACCCTCATGTTTGGACATCCCCTAATCACATCACCTCACTTACATGGCTTGGATGAGATCATCCTGGAAACTTTCCTTTTCTTGTGGACACTAGCCCAATAGGACGCATTGGCCTTTTCTCCAATATTGTATTGCAGGTTTTTGTAATGTCTTGGAGTTATTGACTGATGTATTAGGGGTTTTATGCATATGTTTAATAATATTGATAATGAGATGCGATTGACATTTCTATGATCCTTGTGACTGATGAGCCCATGGAGGGCGTAGCTTTTGATGTGCAGGACCATACCTGACAGACAGGTACCATTTGGACTGGTACGCATGGGAAGATGACTAGTTCGGACCTCCATGGGGCTGAAGATCCCACCAGATGGATGCTGAAACCTCATCAGGGGGCAGAGACAGGATGGATATGGATCAGGGCCTTCGCACCAGAGAAGAAGAGGACGTTCCATCAAGGGCACTTTGACTGAGTTGGACCTAGGGGGATTGACCCACTTGCAGTGGAACGTTGGCTCCAGATGACCTAGGACGTCACCAGGAGGCTTATGACATCATCATGAGCATATGGCAGATGGACAGGGTGGTTGGCACTGTGGTAGTTTGGAAGAGCCCAAGGAGGGATAATGTTTTTCTTCTAGATGCTGCACTGGCCTTAGAAAGGGCTAAAGTCTCCCTCAAAGGGGCTTGACGTCTCACCTTTTTCTTGATTAGGGATTTTACTTAGCATTTAATGTAAAAACAATATGATTTTGACATTATGGCCTTGTCGGCCTTTTTATGCCCTGAAAAGTAAAATTAGGTCATTGATACACTATATATTGAGGGTTTTGACTCTTGTTTTTATCATCACAAATTCACTCACTCATAGTGAGGTCTGATTTTTAGCGCCCTATTGGGGTTTTTGGGTGAACTAAGTGATGCACACTTGTTGAAGGAAGAGATTTTTTGGCATTTATGGTGTTTCTCTTGAAGGAAGGTGTTACAACTAAGGTTTGCATGGTTATTTCTTCATGAATTGTAAGTGTTTCTTCTACAAAACTTATTATTGAATGGTTGTATTTTAAATTTCTTGCATATTGCTTATAAATTTGCTGAATCAAAACCCTAGGTGACAAGCACACAAGTAGGTCTTTTTCTCATGTTCCCTGATAGAGAAACCTTCAGCCATTGAAAGAGAGGAAAAGAGTCTAGCCGTAGCTACACTCCTTGTTTCTCTTTCCCCTATGCTAGTCGTACCTTTTAGAATCCAAGAGGAGGAAGACGTCCTAGGCCTAGGTTATCTACACTTAGGGTCATTTTTCCTTTAGGGATTGATGAAAGAGCCATGTTGTAGCAACAATCTCCCTCATTAATCCTTCTTGTCTTGATTTTGTGCTTCATCTGAGCTAGTTGTTTGCTAGGAAGGAGGAGAAAGCACGAGGCCTTGCTTTTGCAACACAGGAGTGTGCCTCTCTCCCCTAGGGTTCTGTCTTTGAGGCCCTGCTTTAGCAGCACCTTGAAATTTTTCCCTCTAGCCCTTTGAAATCTCATCTCCTTCAACCTGTGTGTCCTTCACTTATTGAATCCATTCTACCCTAAGGCACTAATCCCAAGACATCCAACGTTGAAGTAAGACTTTGATCCAAACACTCTCAAACTTGAATTTAAAACCCTAACTGCACTAACCCTAACCTAATAACTCTAAGTTGTTGACTGTTATAACCCTAAATTGCACTATCCATGCTTACCTNATGGTTCTATTTTATCCCGAGCATGGGTATGCCCGCCTCGATGAGACATTTGATATTTTTTGCAGATGGCACCTCCTGATTCCTGATTCCTGGGCTCACTCATTCAGCATATCAGTACAGATTGGTAAAGAATTGGTAATGTATTTCGGCCATCAGATGCTCTTCTGACCTCACACATTAGGGGGCATCTGTTATAACCTTAAATTGCACCATCCATGCTTACCTGGAATTAGGCCAACTCATTTCCCTTCAAAAACCTCCTAAATTATGTATCCCACACCCTAACCTATCACTGGGCGCGTTGGAACATTGGCAGGCCTTATACTGCATGCGTTGGAACGCTGGCTGGCCCACTACAGCCTGTGTTTACCTAACAAAGCAAAAAATCAGGAAAGTTTTCGACGGAACGAAAAGATTTGGGTCAGTTAACTAGAACTCCCAGCCATGCATGGCCAAGAGTTCGTCTAAAACCCTAGCTCCTTCTAGCCTATAAAAGAAGGGGTAGGGGTATTATTCAAAGGAGG
>JASDQU010739390.1:141435-199395 GCA_032191745.1 Picea mariana | reverse complement strand
CAGTTGAGATCAAAACAATAATTCATAATATTAAAAAATAAACCATAAGCACTTATATTTTTGGGAATTAACCACCATATGGTTGCAAATGAAATATGTTCCACCCAACCTTAGGCCAGGGATGATTTTAAGGGTGGAAATTTATTTTAAAATGTAGAAACCTTGGCGAATCTTACTGATCCTTCATATGCCAACTATAAATGTTTGGCGATATTTTTATAAAAATATTCAAATTTCTAAGGATTTTATACAGTTTGTATAAAATTTTGGCGATTCTTAAGGTAAAATAATTTTATCCTATAAAATTTGGGCGAATCATTTTTAGAATAACAAATCTTTTTTTTGGAAAAAAGCATGGAAAATTAGCCCATGAACGAAATTGAGCCCCTAAAATCATCCCTGCCTTAGGCTCTCTATTGCACTTAATCTCTCCATAATAGAGACTCCCTTTCGCCCTAGTTGAGGCTATAATTCACAAGGGATAATCTACCTATGGTTGGCTTTCTAGCTCTCTTCAAACGTACCAATTCCCATAATTCACAATATTTAAACTCCTACATAGCCCAAGGAATGAGATACACTTCTTTGCCACATTGTTCCTCAAGATATCCCATTTCCCTCCAGGGCTCCAACACAATCTAACCAAGAAATATCATTGTTGGTGACTCCAAGGATTATCAAATGAAACTATTTTTTCCTCAAGTACAACAATTAACCATACACATAGTCATAAGTCTTCATAGTTTTAGGGTACCCATTTTCCATATTTTTGTTACATCCATGCTTCCAGCTTAAGCTCTTTAAGAAAAACCTCTAGGAATAATGGATGTGAATCCCCTTTGCATTCCCAAAATCACAGGATATAATTTCATGCTAATGATACACCATGTGTCTTCATGGGAAGTACACGTTTCTCTCTTTTGGTAACTAATCCCAAGATTAAGAAATTAGGATAACATAAATCAAAGACTTAAAAAAGTAAAGGTCAATCATAAGATAGTAATAAAATAATACTAGCATACCCCCGAAGCAGGGGAAAGGAAACATCGAAGTGAATTCAGGAAACTACTTTCTTTAAATACCCCGAGATTTTGTCTTTGGGAGGATTTAAAGCCATGCAGACGGAAGTAGTCAATGTTAAAAGTTTTGGATCAATGATTTAGATCCTCATTCTCAGTTGCAAGTACATCTAATGCATATAATGAAGCCTATAAGACCTTTGTGTGAAATTGGATGAATCAATAGATTTGGAAATGAAATGACAAAATAAATAAGCTAATCATGATAAATAATTGATTTCCTTCTATAACCCTTAGTTCCACCACTAAATATTTTGAATTTACCTTACATGTATAATTAGTTCATTCATTGTGGTTAAAAGAGGGTAGAAGACAACATCGATTAGAATTATTGCAAGCTTCATTTCTGACAATCCAGTTTGATCAATTTAAGTAATTGATCAATGTTGAATGCAAATGCATCAAATGGGTAGGAGGGACGAAGAAACAAACCATTATTCCAACCAATTACAACTTCAAACAAGTTATTTCTTTTATGCAATATCACAAGTATGAATGCAAAACTTGGAAGAAATCACTATTGCATCAAAACACATTAAGATGAAATATGTAAGCAACAAGTATGGACCACCCAAGCCATGGTGAATTAGTTAATCATTTGATCCAAATAATGAATGTAATGAACCGCAAGTGAACTACCCCTAGTTTGTAAATCCGTGCAAACAAAATTGGTGTATTTATGATCCTCAATCCCATAATTTAGGAAGATCCTTTTCTCTTAGCACTAGATCGAGCACTGGAAGACATTTGAGTAAAATTCAAAATTGGATTCATGCATTAGAAGACATATTTGGGTAAAGTTTAAAACTAAATTCATGAGATGTTGTTATATAAAATGTTGTTAAAACATCTCCCCAACTATATAAAGTTACGAGTTACTATATAATGTTGTGGTTGAACCTAGTGATGGCATATCATAGATAAATGTTTACTCCCAAAAACAAATAATATTATTGTAATGAATTTCTCAAAAGATGAAAGTCATAGGTATTGATAAATGGACCTGGAAAGCAACAAAAGGCCAGTAAAATATTTTTTACTTGCAATCCTTTTATGTTGAGTTTTTATGACCCACCAATCAATGAATGCAACAATATTGATTTATTATTGATCCTTGCATATTCCTTCCTTTCCCTCTCTACATATGAAAAGTGAAAGCACTTCATCCTGTAAAATCCTTGGCTTGTTGTCCTGATTCTCTGCCTTCAAGTTCAAGTTTAGTTTACAATTATTTTTTATCCTAGAAAACTAATCTTCCCAACTGATTTCATGAATTGAGTAATAGTCCCAATTGATTTCAGGAAGGCTGCATTCTCTCTATAGCATTGAAAAGTGAAAGTAGCGAAATAGGGTTTACACGTCGAATCCTTAGGGGTTGTTCTAGCTTTAAGACATCCAAGGAAAAATTGTATTCGTCTACGTGTTCTATCATATAGTTGGACTCATGGGCCTCCATGAGAGTGGAAGTGAAGAAATCAATTGGTTTTTTTCCCTTTGCCTAGCTCCCATGAGGTGGAATGTTACAAATAAGACCCTTAGGAGAACCCCCCCAAATACTCCTGTGAACTGTGCTCTTCTCATGGAAGTGAAGAAATCAATGGGGTTTTTTTTACCTCCGCCTAGCTCCCATGAGGTGGAATGTTACAAATAATACCCTTAGGATAACCCCCCCAAATAATCCTATGAACTGTGCTCTTCTTCGTAGTTTGAGAATTCAACATTCAAAGGGAGAAGAAGAGTAATTTGATCTCTTGATTGCCAATATTAAACAAAAAATTCAAAGGTTGAAAAAAACCACAGAAAGACTAAAGGGTTAAACATTAACCTACCATATGGGAAAACCTTTACATAGGATGCTTTTGCCATCAATATTCCAAGGCCGGTCATCAAAATAATTACCTGGACAAAACCTTGATCACTGAGGACAAAATCAATATTTAAATTTATATATGGATAACACATGACATAACTGAATCAAATGGTATTGATAATATGATTGTTTATGATGCATTAAACATGTATATTCTAGAAGTTGTATTGTATATATGCATTAAATGACAAATGAAATGAAAAATCTCATTAAAAAAATAAAAAAATATTTTAAAAATGTCAATTTTCTGTATTTTAAATTTATAAAAAAATAAAATTTAAAATAAAAAAGCTCTCTACTAAAATGCCATGTAATCATTAAAAACAACTAAATTTTGCTTCTGAGTGTATGTATTGTATTTTTATATGATATGTAGGAAAAATGTGAGGTAGAGTATTACACATATCTTCTTCCAGATGAAGTGTCCATGAATTTTCAAGTTTGTACCACTCAAAACTTTATTTCTACGTCACCCAAAAATTTAACGTGTGACACGTTACTTTTAGTTCCTAATTTATCTTTAGCATGTGGCATGTCACTTTTAGTTGCTAATTTATCTTTACCTTGTGACACGTCACTTTCAATTGCTAATTTATATCATATTCGAGCACTGACGATAATAACAACATCTGAGTCCCTTATGGGTTGTAAAGAAACACACTACGTACATTAATTAATTACATTGAACTAAAACATTCCACCCATATCCTCCATTCCAAGTAACTAAATGTTGCACAAATGTCATTGGGATACTTTCCCTCCTCGTCTGCCATGGAAGTGCATTCATACATACACTATATTTGGTGATGCTACAAAGAATCACATTTATACATACAATATATTTGGGGATCACTTGAAGGTTTCCTTAAAGATCCATGAGGCTAAATGACGCTAAAATTAAAACAAATGCCATGTGATCTCACTTGCTTTGTGATCTAAGTTTGAAAATTGTAAAGTTAAAAATGGTCTAATGAATTATTAGACATGTTTGAACTTATTGAAGTTTGAAACATGTTTTATGCATCGTTAGACGAATATAAAAATAATCATTTTGAATGATTTTCTAAGTGATTCAATGAACCATCAGAAGTGTTTTAGAACGTCCTTCTAGAATTGCACACTTCTCCTATAGGAGGACATTCATGATTCTTGAAAACATACTACAAGATCAAGAAGGGTTTTTTCTAGGAAGGTCTTAAAATTGATGTTCAAAAGTTTTTGTCTGAATGTTTGGTCTACCAAAAGAATAAGGGAGAGACAATCAAGATGTCAGGTCTCCTACAACCATTAGTTATACCAAGTAAATGCTGGGAAGAAGTTTCAATGAATTTTATTACATGTTTACCCAAATCCAAAGGAAAGACTGTCATCATGGTAGTAGTGGATTGACTGACAAAGTATGCACATATTTTCTCTCTTTCTTGTCCTCCATAGCCACAAAATTCATGGAAACAATTCGAAAGCTACATGGAGTCCCCAAGATTATTGAAAGTGATCACATAGATCCAATTTTCATTGGAATTTTTTTGATTGAATTATTTTCTTGTTTGGGTATTCAATTGACTCACATATGATCTTACCACCCTCAATCTAATGGGAAAACTGAGATTGTGAATAAATGTCTAGAAGGATATCTTTGTTTCTTTGCATTCAATAAACAAATATAACGGGTCAAGTGGTTTCCTTGGGTGGAATGGTGGTACAACTCATCCTTCCATACTTCATAAAAAATGTCCCCATTTCTATCACTTTATGGATATCTTCCTCCATCCATTGCATCAGCTTTGAAAGGGAATACTGAGGTTCAAGCAGTGGATGACCACATAGGGAACCAACGATAGGTTCTCAAAATATTGAAGGACGACTTGGTTATGACACAAAATAGGATGAAACAACAAGTAGATCAACAATAAAATGAAAGGGAAATTGAAGTGGGGGATTGGTTATTTATGAGGATACAACAAAAGGACAATAAATTAGAACCCAAATATTATGGCCCCTATAAGGTTTTTCAAAGGATTGGAAGTATGGCTTACAAATTGGAGTTGCCTCCATCTTCACATGTACATCCAATCTTCCATGTTTCTTTCTTAAATAAGGTAATCAACAACAAGATTAAGCCCTAGATATTGAATTATTACATTTATAGTGTTATAATTGTATGTCGGCTAGAACCCTTGATTGTACCCTTTCATTAAAATTGTACCCTTTGTCTCCTATATATATACCAAGGAGACCTAGCCTTAGGATCATCTTATCTCATGTCATATTATATTATGGATTGGATATATTGTAAAAGGATGTTTCCCCCTCAAAGTGGACTATATTCATCAAATGCTTATCCTTTTTTAAGGAGTTGGATCATAACATACATTACTATTCCGAGGATCAAAATTGGGGATGTTACACCCAACCCCATCTATGAGTGAAGTTAAGTACAACATATGAGTGGATCATGGAGTGGAAAAATGGGAATGCCATGTCAAAGTACATCATACATATAAAATGGATCCATGACACAACAAAATGGAAAGACCATGCAAAAGTAGAATAACATCTCAAATACATTATTTATAAAACCTACAACATCAATGGTATAGTTCCATTAAGGTGCATGGATTAAAATTGAAGAACATGAAGACTCACAAATAAAAAGGGGCTTAGAAAAGTGTAAAGAAATAAAATTTTGGCTAAAAATAGCCCCAAAACAAGCACTACTACATATGGGGAAAATTCGACAAAAACTTCCGACGATAAGGATAAAATTAATCATATCGTCACAAATTATGACATAATATTAAAATTTTAATCAATTTTTTTATGGGTGCCCCGATGAACGTCGTACTTTCGATGAACTTCTATATCCATCGATATTTCAATGATAGTTTGTCTATCTATTGACGAATGTAGAGAATGCCAACTACCCGTTTGAAAATGGTTTAACAGTCAATGACTTTGATCCGGATTATTTTCGGCACGAAATGAGAGCGGAGATATAATAAAGAAATGCACAGAGATATTGCAGATATTCAATAATATAACAGAAATGTATCAGAGATGCAACCATAAACACAGATATATAGTAATACACGATTTCTATTAATCAAATAAATGTATAGAGACTGTAAAAATACAGAGTGAAAGACTCGCTAGAATGGTGGCAACTTATCTCTGAGAAGAGATAATGATGGCTACTCGCATTCGCAAGAAGATGGTTCCAATGAGGCTCTGAAGGCCCTTTTACAATAAACGGGAATGCCAAAAGTCCTAGACATCCAAAAACCTAACCCTAGGAGATGAAGCGCCAAAAGTCATGTGGGCCCCGTTTGGGTAAGTTGGTGCATCAACTTCCCGGGGTCGTAACTTTTGCATACGATCTCCGTTTTAGGCGTGTGATAGCTTGTTGGAAAGGTATCGTTGAGGAGATTCATTTTGGGGGCTCAATCATGCCTTTTCTATAATTGAGAACCTTGATCTCGAAAAACCTTCATTTAGGCCCTCAAAATGGCCCCGGAAGTTAAAACCTGCTAAAAATAGTAAATTGCCAAAATTGCCAAAAAGTCATTTTGAGCCATTTGGAAAAGGTGTTTGGCCACCGATATCCACCTAGATTAGACTTGGTCAACATTGACAAAGTCAACATTCTTCGAAAGATCGAATATGGTGTGTGTTTTCAACTGTTTTGTTGTAGGTGCGACGATATAAAATATTTTTATGCTTATTGTTCATTACATGATTTATTAGTCTTTTTCCTATGTGGTACTTGCCTCAAATCCAATTCTTGATATGCATAGGTCAGATTTTGTACTTTGAAGGTTACAAATTTTTATTATTACTTTATCTCTTTTTTAAATACCCAGATTGGATTCCTAACCCTTAGACCCTCTTTCATTTGAGGACATAAATTGTTGCCTAGGAAATAGGTATGAACATGTCTACTCATTTCAATTTAATTACTATACAATTTGTCTTGGTCTAGTTCTCTTTTATTCTTGCTTATAGTCAAGCTTTGGAACTTATGTGGTAAAAATGTAGTTTTGATTTGTTGATTAATTGTTTACTAGTGTTATAAACCTTTAATAAATCTATGATGAAAATGTATTATTTCTCTAGTACATATGGGGTCAATATAATTAGATGATATTTGTACCGTATTGTACTTATATTGCTTTAATGGATTTTGTTTTAAACATAGGAAATCCTAATGCCAACACCTGGAGATAGTGAAAGGACGATTGCTAGGTTAAGGGCTGCATTGGAGGCACATGTCAGTGATGGGAAATGTTATTTCCCTTGCAATAAATGCAGGGGCTTGAAAAGAAGAAGACTTGTAACAAAATCAATTGAAAGACATTATTGGAGGTGTTATCCCCACTTTTTAGGGATAAATAGGAGATCATGTGTCGAGGCCCATAGGTCCTAGACATGGAGTACCGAGAGCAGGATTGACTTGAGCATGGCCCTGGAGGGCCCGCCTTTTCCTCATTCATCATCTTTTGTCTTGTCAGTAGCAGCAACATCCATCACCATCGGTTTGATCTTGTATCAGAAGAGGTTCTTTCTCCATGAGGTAATTGGTCCAGGTATCATGGTATGTGTCATTTTTGATCATTGAAACCTTTAAATATATGCATCTGATTCCTTCTATCTCTAACAACTGCTTGGATCTTACATTATCCCACTTGATCATGCTTGGGAAATTGACAGGGTGCCCTAGAAAGCCTGTGCCCATAGGTCTTGGTTTTCCATTGAGGAAATTTCTTAAAAGCCATCATCTGCTCCCATCATAACACCACTATTTCATCTTATCTCCCACTCATCTATCCCATTCCCCTTGTCTGGGCATTGGGTTGACCTATTTGTAGGATTACACCTTATCTCATGGGAAGAAGGGGCTAAAGGCCCAGAAGGTAAAAGCAGCTGGTAAAAGACAAAAGCCTAGAAATAAAACCTCGAGATGCTTCATCCAGGGATCCTCGAGAAGGTAGTAAAAATCCTCTCAGCAAGAAACAAGAGGGACCCAGAAAATAAAAAAACAAGACCTAGTCAGAGGATAGGGGGTCTCATCACGAGCCAACCTATTAGGTCCATGGGTACCTAATAGTATGACATTGCCACCATCTAGTTACCATGCCAGAGCAATGACCTTTGGTTGCATGGCCAAGGGAAAGGGGGTCTCATCATGAGCCAACCTTCTCATCTCTGTGAAAGTACTTGTGGGTAACACTGTCAGCTCTAGTCACCATGCCAAGGCAGTGTCCCCTGGTTAGTTCTTGAATAAAAAGAAAAAGAAGAAGAAAAGAAAATAAAAGAATAAAGCAAGAAAAAGAATAAAGGCAAGAATGGGCTTGGAAAAAATGCATCCATGATATTTACAACTCGCCTTCTACAAAGGCACCCACAGGTAACACTTATGCATCCTTGGCCCTTACTGCACCCTCATGTTTGAACATCCCCTAACCACATCACCTCACTTACATGGCTTGGATGAGATCTTCCTGGAAACTTTCCTTTTCTTGTGGACACTAGCCCAATAGGATGCCTTGGCCTTTTCTCCAATATTGTATTGTAGGTTTTTGTAATGTCTTGGAGCTATTGACTGATGTATTAGGGGTTTTATGCATATGTTTAATAATATTGATGATGAGATGTGATTGAAATTGCTATGATCCTTGTGGCTGATGATCCCATGGAGGGCGTAGCTTTTGATGTGACGGACCATGCCCGACGAACAAGTACCATTTGGACCGGTACGCATGGGGAGATGACCAGTTCAGACCTCCATGGGGCTGAAGAGCCCACCAGATGGACGTTGAAACCCCATCAGGGGGAAAAGACAGGATGGAGATGGATCAGGGCCTTTGCACTAGAGAAGAAGAGGACGTTCCATCAAGGGAACTTTGACTGAGCTGGACCTAGGGGGATTAATCCACTTGCAGTGGAACATTGGCTCCAGATGACCCAGGACGTCACCAAGAGGCTTATGATGTCATCATGAGCATATGGCAGATGGACAGGGTGGTTGGCATGTGTGGCAGTTTGGAAGAGCCCAAGGAGGGCTAACATTTTGCTTCTAGATGTTGCACCGGCCCTAGAAAGGGCTAACGTCTCCCTCAGAGGTGCTTGACGTCTCACCTTTTGCTTGATTATGGATTTTACTTAGCATTTAATGTAAAAATAGTATGATTTTGACATTATGGCCTTGTCGGCCTTTTTATGACCTAAAAAGTAAAATTAGGTCATTGATACACTATATATTGAGGGTTTTGACTCTCATTTTTATCATCACAAATTCACTCACTCATAGTGAGGTCTGATTTTTAGCGCCCTATTGGGGTTTTTGGGTGAACTAAGTGATGCACACTTGTTGAAGGAAGAGATTTTTTGGCATTTATGGTGTTTCTCTTGAAGGAAGGTGTTACAACTAGGGTTTGTATGGTTATTTCTTCATGAATTGTAAGTGTTTCTTCTGCAAAACTTCTTATTGAATGGTTGTAGTTTAAATTTCTTTCATATTGCTTATAAATTTGTTGAATCAAAACCCTAGGTGACAAGCACACAATTAGGTCCTTGTCTCATGTCCCCTGATAGAGAAACCTTTAGCCATTGAAAGAGAGGAAGAGAGCCTAGCCGTAGCTACACTCCTTGTTTCTCTTTCCCTTGTGCTAGCCGTACCTTTTAGAATCCAAGAGGAGGAAGACGTCCCATGCCTAAGTTATCTACACTTAGGGTTGTTTTTCCTGTAGGGTTTGATGAAAGAGCCTTGCTATAAAAACACTCTCCCTCATTAAGCCTTCTTGTCTTGATTTTGTGCTTCATCTGAGCTAGCGGTTTGTTGGGAAGGAGGAGAGAGCACGAGGCCTTGATTTTGCAACAACGGAGTGAGCCTCTCTCCCCTAGGGTTCTGTCTTTGAGGCCCTGCTTTAGCAACACCTTGAAACTTTTCCCTCTAGTCCTTTGAAATCTCATCTCCTTCAACCTGTGCATCTTTCACTTATTGACTCCATTCTACCCTAAGGCACTTATCCCAAGACCTCCAGCGTTTAAGTAAGACTTTGATCTAAAACACTCTCAAAACTTGATTTAAAACCCTAACTGCACTAACCCTAATGTACTAACCCTAATTTGTTGATGTCACTCTTGGTCATTTCATCTCAATGCAACAACGTTTTACTTTATGAGCAATTGAATGGTTGTTGAAGGAATTAATTGAGTTAAGAAGTGATTTGTTATATTGAATGCTGTATCATTCTAGTATTTATTGGTGAAGTGACATTACTGCTATTGCTATTTTGTAAACATTGACTTTGTCAACATTTACTTTTAAACTGCTCATATTGAATACCAGATAGTCTTTAATATATATGAAGTACTAATCAAAGATTGCACATATCAGTTTCCTTGTTGTGTTGTCTCAAGCAAGTGCTTTTATTTTCTTTGGTTATACTTTATTATTGGCTGTTTAGCCGGGACTATCTGATTGGCAGTGATCTGTGAAAGGGGGAACTTTTCGTTGTCCTATTATCCTTTGCCCTTTCAAAACCCTAGGTAACCAGGTACGTCTCCTCTGGGCCTAGCCTCCCTAAAGAGAAAGAACCTACCCATCGTGGTGACATTGGTTGGGATAGGTTCCTGTTACGCCAATTTGGTACTCTACCTTATAACCTTTACTCCTAGCTACAAACTGTGCGATAACATTTTGGCACCGTTGCCAGGGAACACTGAGTCAATTCTCCTCAAACGAAAAATCTTTTCGGTAAGCCTTACCTCTATAGTTTTATCTAACAAGCTTACCTGGTGACTCCACCAGGGTGTTTTCCCTTATCCTTTGATAATTTCAGGCAAATTATTTGGCGACTCCACTAATTTTTTCAGGGTGCCACCTTACTCTCAAAATTTGTGATATTTCCAAGTTATGGGATCATGGCACACTGGGAACAAATGTATCTGAGTATTGATTTCAGAAGTTTTCAAGGATACCCAAATTACTTTGATACAAAGTGGATAAACAACTCTCCAACATTTTTGGGCCTCCCAACTTCTCACATCGTAAATTTTTTGGAGTATTTGAGCGAGATAAAGTTGGGAGGAGAGGATGCTCTTATAAAATTATTCATACTCACTCTACCATCCTACTTGCAAGATTGGTTTAAGAGTTGTTGCGAAGACAGGGGTATATCATCTTTCATACACCTCATCAATAGGTTCATTGACCTTACCAAACCATGATGCCAAACGTATGAAGATGCCCTTCATAATCTCACAATAGCCTTGGAAGATGGGGAATTCACTATTGAGATTGTGGAATATCTCAGAAAGGCTTCTCATGTTCAAAATCAAGAACCCTCTAATGTGAAAAAACAGATCCATGAAGAACGTTGTCAACCCCTTGAAAAGGAGAAGGATTTTTCCCATGATTCAATAGAGTGCTGTGAAGACATGGCTAAAGAAGTGAATTGTGAGGATGAAGCACCAATAACCACTCCTCAGCCTGATGAATCCCTCCAAGATCCTATCCCTCCCACACAAGATGAAGAGAATGAGGTAAGTCTTTTTCCTTTCCAGTTTTTTGATGATACCTTGTTCTACGACTTAGAGAGTGAAGATGAAATGGAACCCTTGGACAAGCTTGATCCTCTGTGTCTCTAGACTGAAGATGTGGAGGCAGATATTCCACTTGATGAAGTTATCCGAACACTTGAAGCTCCTGCACAGGAAGGATTAAACCAAGTGAGTTATTTCAATACTTTCAATGATTATTTATGTTATAATGTAGAGAGAAAAGAAGTATCATATGTTTTAACCCCTTCATGTTATGATGAAGATAATGAATTTGTTGATAATTTTGATGAATTCATACATGTCGGGAAACATGGATGGGATATCATTAGATATGATGGCAATCCCATGTATGACATTGATGGTCTTTTCCAAAGTTTGCCTTTGCATTTACTACATGAAGTTACTAATAATTTTGACATCTGGCAACAAGAACCTGACCTTATTCAGATACCCAGGGATGACCTAATGCTATGCTCTCCGATTAATTTTTGGTCATACCTTGAGGACTTTGATGACTATCCATCTGCGCACTTAGATTTATCCTATGAAGAAATTTATCAACCAACGTTATGCTCAGATATTGATAAAAATGAGGAAGTTACTTCCCTGAAGCAAGATACTTGTGATAAGATTTTCCACCCCCCTTTGATCACTTTACCTCCCTATGTCACTGAAGTTGTGGTTTGGAAACATGTCCCTTATCCCAAGTCTCCTGTAAGGAAAAAATTCATTCTGGATTTTAGGGGAAAGTTGAGTTCCTAAAGAAGAAGCCTATTATCATAGTTTTCCAGCCTCCCCTTTAGGAATGGTCAATCATCCTTTCAGTTTTTGCTAATCCCTCCTTGAGACTCAAGTTGTGAAGACGTCCAAGGTAGCCAACATTCAGATTTCTTGAGTCAGTCTCTTGAACCTTTGACTTTTCACAATCCATTCCTGAGATGGATTGAGCACTCTCTTGAGAGTATGTGTTGGGATCACTTTTTCCCTCCGACCCGCCTCCATGAGTTAGACTTTGAGATTTCTGATGATATGATATATATTCTAAGCCATGACATTTTTGTGCTTGATTTATCACTATTTTGGTTTATGATGAAGCACAAAGGCAGGTATCGTGGAACATTGCTGGATTGGCTTCACTAGTTATTTGACTACACCGAACATTCCAGCCAACAGGTAAGTACAGGTAAGAAGTTTGCTTTCATCTTCTTACTCATTGATTGCTTTATTTTAGTATATATATCTATGTATGATGGGGTGGAATTACCACCCCAATTTTGTTACTGATACTTCTATCGAGATTGAGCAGGTCTGCAGGTTATGCCAGATATGCTGAGGTTCTCATGCGCTCTACGGTGAGCACATGTCCTCGAGTTGGAGCCAGATGTTATCCCCACTTTTTAGGGATAACTAGGAGATCATGTCTCGAGGCCCACAGTTCCTAGACATGGAGCACCGAGAGAAGGATTGAACTGAGCATGGCCCTGGAGAGCCTGCCTTTTCCTCATTCATCATCTTTTGTCTTGTCAGCAACAACAACATCCATCACCATCGGCTTGATCCTGTATCAGAAGAGGTTCTTTCTCCATGAGGTAATTGGTCCAGGTATCATGGTATGTGTCACTTTTGATCATTGAAAACTTTAAATATATGTATCTAATTCCTTTTATCTATAACAACTGCTTGGAACTTACATTATCCCATTTGACCATGCTTGGGGAAATTGACAGGGTGCCCTAGCAAGCCTATGCCCATAGGTCTTGGTTTGCCACTGAGGGAATTTCTGAAAAGTCATCGTCCGCTCGCATCATAACACCACTGTTTCATCTTATCTCCCGCTCATTTATCTCATTCCCCTTGTTCGGGCATTGGGTTGACCTATTTGCAGGATTGCACCTTATCTCATGGGAAGAAGGGGCTAAAGGATCAGAAGGTAAAAGCAGCTGGTAAAAGACAAAAACCTAGAAATAAAACCTTGAGATGCTTCATCTAGGGATCCCCAAGAAGACAGTAAAAATCCTCTCAGGAAGAAATAAGAGGGACCCATAAAATAACAAAACAAGACCTAGTCAGAGGATAGGGGGTCTCATCACCAGCCAACCTATTAGGTCCATGGGTACCTAACAGTATGACATTTCCACCATCTGGTTACCACACCAGGGTAGTGACCTTTGGTTGCATGGCCAAAGGAAAGGGGGTCTCATCACGAGCCAACCTTCTCATCTCTGTGAAAGTACTTGTGGGTAACGTTGTCATCTATGGTCACCATGCCAAGGTAGTGTCCCCTGGTTAGTTCTTGAATGAAAAGAAAAAGAAGAAAAGAAAATAAAAGAATAAAGCAAGAAAAAGAATAAAGGCAAGAATGGGCTTGGAAAAAATGCATCCATGACAAGTACAACTCGCCTTCTACAAAGGCACCCACAGATAACACTTATGCATCCTTGGCCCTTACTGCACCCTCATGTTTGGACATCCCCTAACCACATCACCTCACTTACATGGCTTGGATGAGATCTTCCTGGAAACTTTTCTTTTCTTGTGGACAATATCCCAATAGGATGCCTTGGCCTTTTCTCCAATCTTGTATTGTAGGTTTTTGTAATGTCTTGGAGCTATTGACTGATGTATTAGGGGTTTTATGCATATGTTTAATAATATTGATGATGAGATGTGATTGAAATTGCTATGATCCATGTGACTGATGAGCCCATGGAGGGCGTAGCTTTTGATGTGCAGGACTATGCCTGATGGACAGGTACCATTTGGATCGGTACACATGGGGAGATGACTAGTTCAAACATCCATGGGGATGAAGAGCCCACTAGATGGATGTTGAAACCCCATCAGGGGGTAGAGATAGGATGGATATGGATTAGGGCCTTTGCACCGGAGAAGAAAAGGACATTCCATCAGGGGCACTTTCGCTGAGATGGACCTAGGGGGATTGACCCACTTGCAGTGGAATGTTGGCTCCAGATGACCCATGACGTCACCAGGAGGCTTATGACATCATCATGAGCATATGGTAGATGGATAGGGTGGTTGGCATGTGTGGCAGTTTGGAAGAGCCCAAGGAGGGCTAACATTTTGCTTCTAGATGCTGCATTGGCCCTAGAAAGGGATAACGTCTCCCTCAGAGGGGCTTGACGTCTCACCTTTTGCTTGATTAGGGATTTTACTAAGAATTTAATGTAAAAACAATATGATTTTGACATTATGGCCTTGTCAACCTTTTTATGACCTAAAAAGTAAAATTAGGTCATTGATACACTATATATTGAGGGTTTTGACTCTCATTTTTATCATCACAAATTCACTCACTCATAGTGAGGTCTGATTTTTAGCGCCCTATTGGGGTTTTTGGCTGAACTAAGTGATGCGCACTTGTTGAAGGAAGATATTTTTTCTGTAAGTGTTTCTTCTTCAAAACTTCTTATTGAATGGTTGTAGTTTAAATTTCTTGCATATTGCTTATAAATTTGTTGAATCAAAACCCTAGGTGACAAGCACACAAGTAGGTCCTTGTCTCATGTTCCCTAATAGAGAAACCTTCAGCCATTGAAAGAGAGGAAGAGAGCCTAGCCGTAGCTACACTCCTTATTTCTCTTTCCGCTGTGCTAGCTGTACCTTTTAGAATCCAAGAGGAGGAAGACGTCCCATGCCTAGGTTATCTACACTTAGGGTCATTTTTCCTTTAGGGTTTGATGAAAGAGCCTTGTTGTAGCAAAAATATCCCTCATTAAGCCTTCTTGTCCTGATTTTGTGCTTCATCTGAGCTAGCCGTTTGCTGGGAAGGAGGAGAGAGCACGAGACCTTGCTTTTGCAACACCTGAGTGAGCCTCTCTCCCCTAGGGTTCTGTCTTTGAGGCCCTGCTTTAGCAACACCTTGAAACTTTTCCCTCTAGTCCTTTGAAATCCCAAGACCTCCAACGTTGAAGTAAGAATTTGATCCAAACACTCTCAAAACTTGAATTTAAAACCCTAACTGCACTAACCCTAACCTACTGACCCTAAGTTGCTGACGTCACTCTTGGTTATTTCATCTCAATACAACAACGTTTTACTTTATGAGCAATTGAATGGTTGTTGAAAGAATTAATTGAGTTAAGAACTGATTTGTTATATTGAATGTTGTATCATTCTAGTATTTATTGGTGAAGTGACATTACTACTATTGCTATTTTGTAAACATTGACTTTGTCAACATTTACTTTTAAACTGCTCATATTGAATACCAGATAGTCTTTAATAAATATGAAGTACTAATCAAATATTGCACGTATTAGTTTCCTTGTTGTGTTGTCTCAAGCAAGTGCTTTTCTTTTCTTTGGTTATACTTTATTATTGGCTGTTTAGCCGGGACTATCTGATTGGCAGTGATCTATGAAAGGGGGAACTTGTCCTTGTCCTATTATCCTTTGCCCTTTCAAAACACCAGGTCACCGGGGACATCTCCCCTGGGCCTAGCCTACTTAAAGAGAAAGAACCTACCCATCATGGTTAGATTGGGTGGGATATGTTCTTGTTATGCCAGTTTGGCCCTCTACCTTATAGCATTTACTCCTAGCTACAAACTGTGACAAGTCTTACTTTTGCCCTTAATTTTGGAGGGACATCGAATGTTGAGGGTGAGTTTCAAATTTGATGTAAGAAACTTTGGAATTATGAGCCTTTTTTTTCAATTTCTTTCCTATTATAGCCCATATAAAATAGATTTTATGCTATACTTTGATGCATTGAAATGTCATATCTTGAAAATAGAGAGCTCCAAATTTCAAGCTAATATTAATGTATGATATTTCCATTTTGGAAAACTATATTCTTTTTTTTTGTTTGTTAATTTGTGCGGAACCTGTTGGCAACACGATTAACCTGTGGCTTGAGAAACCGTGACTCAGGGGCATCTAAGCCGTCAAAATCACCTGGGGATCGCACCCGGCCTGAGCCACACCAACCCTTAACATGGTTGGATTTTTCGTCCCCGCAGGTTTTGAACCGGTGACTTTAACATCACGGAGTGGATTAACAACACACTCCGTCACTGACTGTCCTACACCTCGGGGACTGGAAAACTATATTCTTATTAAGCACATTTGCAAGGATATATTAAAAAAGGTATTGAAACTTCCATAATAGATTGCAGTTGATCATTTATAAAAATCATATTCAAGTGAATATTAACACATTATTGTCATCATTGTGTGTATATTTACAAATGAAAGTAGGGAATCAAATGGAACAAAAAAAAATAATTATTTTTTAAAATAATAACCCTTCATTGGAACATCGATGACCTAGTTTGTTGATGGTTTGAATAGGATTATGTTTTCCTCCTGACCCAATAACCGTCATAAACACAACCAGTTCATTGGTGCCTAGTTGATAGTTCGACAGGGTCCTGATGATCTTATGACATACATTCATCGATGGTTTGTTGTATATTATTCGATCTTCCTACGGATTATCGATGAAAATGTGATGGATTTGAGGTGAACTGTAGTGGATGATATGACGTAATGGCGATGATCTTCTGATGGAGTAGCGATGAAAACATGATGGATTTGAGATGAAATGATAGCGCATGTTTGTCGTAGGTTAGTCTCTCTTATGAAAAACAAGTGACGAAAATAACCTAGATTTGGGACCTACATCGATAAATTATATGACATAAATGTTCATCTGTCTTGCGACAAACATGGATCATCGTAATTTTGATGGAGGTGATGCGATAAAAATGGGTTGTATCCTTCATCGTACTTGAGACATTGTGGCGACAAAAATGCGTCGGTAAATTGTTGGAAAATGGGCCCAATGTAGTAGTGAAGGTTCCGACACCAATTAAAAGGAACTAGAAATGTGCACCATTTTTGACTAAATTTGAAGCACTAAGACCACAAAATATTTTTCTTAACACACGATAAAGAGATCATGTAAAACATGGGAGAAACTATGTAATTATAAATAAATAATGAAAATTATTTCTTGACACAAGGTAACCCATTGATAATGGAAATGGACACCAAGGTACTTTTATGATCATGTCACATAGCCAACCCCCTCTTTACCACTATTGAGGTGATGGTGTACTCCAAAAAGATCAAAATTGTTCTTCTGTATTACTATAGTGTCCCAGGATGCATTCCTTGGCCATCAAACTCTACCCTACAAAATTCATTTTCCTCATAAACAATCTATGATGCCAAGTTTAACCTCTACAACAATATAATATATAATTCATATGCAAATATAAAAAAGTAATGAAAATAACAATGCACATGTTATTAATTATTTCATTACCCATTAAAATTAATGTCTTATAAAAACATAAAAGGATTCCACAAACAGTCCAACCACAATACTTATCTTCAAATGAATCCATGTTCACCAAATTAGTTGTTGATGATACATTTTCCACCTAGCCATAGTAATTAGCTATGGATTCCACCCCCAAGCTAAACCATGATACCACTAGGGTGAAGGAACCTCCTACAAGGATCGAAAATCACTCAACCCAGCCCATTACTCTCATGAAAAGACAATTGTCTCACTACATATCTCTCTTGGCCCTCTTCCAACACTTAAACTAGCCACACCACTCTCTTCTGGTGCTCCACACAACACAATTGTCTCACTACATATCTCTCTTGGCCCTCTTCCAACACTTAAACTAGCCACACCACTCTCTTCTGGTGCTCCACACAACACAAGGAAGACCCACTCCTTATTTTCTCAACAATATCTCATAATGCTCTCTCCTTCCAATTCTCTTTAGTGTGTGCAAAAAGAACCCAACATGTTGTCTACCTTCTACTAATAACTTGGGATAGAAAAATATTGGCCTTAATATATTCAATGAGAAACAATAATAGGGTTGTAGGTCTAATGGTTTTGCCTCAAATATTGTAGACATTCTAAGCATGGAATTTCTCTCCAACCATCCTCTTTTCTTCCACATTTTTAGTATAAATATTCCCCAACTCCTATGGACTATTACTATATACCAACACATGTGAAACTCTTTCCATAATAGTCATAATAGTCATTATAACAACCATGAAAATAAGGGAGAAACATCCCCATGACATGAGATCTTATCTCCTCTCCATGCCCATGAATGGATATATAATCCCCATGATGGTAAAATATGGATGGAAAACATAGTAGAATACGTTTTCTTGCATGATACCCCTCTGTCTTCCTAAGGATATGACACTTGTACTTAGACCATATTCAAAACTCAAAGATAGATGGAAAGGATGTAAGGAAGCATGGGAAAGAAAGGGTAGTATTTCTAAATGACAACGATAGAGTCAAATCTCCCAAAACCCCCCTTTCATCTTCCTCTATTGTGGTATAATTTTTCCTTTGCTTCTCCCTCAAGAAACCATTTTGGTGGATTTATATTATTATGCATTTTACTTTTACATTATTTTTACAAAACCATGAGCCTTTCATGGGAAATATACCCACCACATTGTAAACCTATCTCACCACTTGAAATATTATGCATTCACTTGAGTTCCACACTAGGAATATTTACAACGAATTTCACTTATATACAACATGTGATCAAAGTATCTCAATTCACATGTGTTGATTCCATCACATAAGCCAGTTGACACAATAATACATGATTATAACATATTATCTTCTAGGGGTCAAAACTAGGATACTGTAGATCACGAGAGTGTGAGTTGAGGATTTGAACTTTAACATTGAAAGGAACCATTTGATATGGGGTCGATATTGATGATAATCCATTTCCAAATGCAAGGAAATCCACCGTTGCGGAAAGTAGAACCCAAGGTACCAAGCCTTTAGATGAAACTCCCATAGTAAACGTGTCATGGGCAATAGGAGTATGTTTGTTGGAAGAAAAGTAATGTTAAGAAACTTCAACCAACACAAGTTAAGAAGATAGTTTATGAATGATTAAGAAAAAGAATTGTATCAAGGCAATTGACCAAAAATGGGAAGGGTGATTCCAAACACCCTTGACATAGTGCAAGAAGAAAAACACTAATATCGGAATTATCCACTTCAAATGAAAACAAAGGGAAAACCTAATTCAACTAAAGGTGCGAATTAGGAGAACAAAGACTCAATTTTGATAGGAATATTGGGATTAAAAAAAGTTCAATGACCATGATAACTAGGTTGAAGGAAATAAGTATGTGACTCAGTGTAGATACTCTAGTCAATGGTAACACAAATGGATGACCAAGTAATAATCATGAGGATTTATTAAATTGGAAAATCCCTAGTCTCGTAATAATTCCTTTCCTTCTCTCATTTTTTTATTTTCTTATGATTTTTTTAAGGTTTTCATTGTTAAAATAATGAAAGAATAAAGATATGAAGAGGGTGTTCATGTTGCAATAAAATTAAGCTTGAAGTGTGTCAGAGATGATATGGAGAATATAAAGAAAAGAGATAGATACATAACAAACAATGAACACCCATTACACCCATTACATGCCTTCTCTCAAATGGAAATGCTTTGCATGTGGATAGTGAAAAAAAAGGATAAATATAAATAAGAAAAATATGTAAGTGAGCAACAAAAAAAATGCATGAACAAAAAACAAACAAACAAAAGGGTAGGATCCATTACGGGAAAGGGCAACAAGATATAAGAAAGGAGGATCTGTCTCATAATTCAAACTTAATATAGAAGGACTCCTCATCCTCTATAAAAATACAAAACCTGGTGACACATGGAAAAGTGGGGAAGAACCATCATACAAAGCCTCTAGTGCCTTTGGACATGTGTAAATCTAAAGAAGAAAATTGCGCTAAAACATGAATGTCCAATGAGGTGAATTCTATTGAAAATTCAGGTGGAAAAAGGTTCATATGCAATATTACAAATGGAGATACTAATCCTATATGAAAATTCAAGAATAAACCTTATTGGTCCAACCATGGTAAAGAAGAAAATTGGGCTAAAACACGAATGTCCAATGAGGTGAATTCTATGGAAAATTAAGGTGGAAAAAGGTTCATATGCAATATTACAAATGGAGATGCTAATCCGATATGAAAATTCAAGAATAAACCTTATTTCTCCAACCATGGTTAGGAGAATGATCCAAAGGCTACATAACATCTATTTCAATGTATTTTACCCATGTAAAAACAACAAAAAAATAGTGTCAGATTCATTACGAGTTATAAAATTCATGGAAGTGTTCTCAACCTCAAATTTCTCAACAACATCTCATTCCATGACAACATCAATTGTAACTTTTATGACTTGGGGTAAGGTGTCCTCATCAAGTTCTAATTGGGCATCCAATTAGGAGGAATCAAAATAATTAATCTCACCAAGGGGAATGGAGTCAAAGGGCCCATAAGTGGAGTCCTTGTTTCCAAGAAGGATTTTGATAAGAGAACCAAGGTGAAGGTCATCACAAGGACTATAAAAAGAATTCATGACCTCTATTAACTTTTCATTATCATGGAAGATCATGGTAACATAAACAAGAATAATTTCACACAAGGGGGGAGTGCCTTGATTAATCTTAGGGGTGAAGGTACATATTCAATATTTGATCCTAAGTCATTAAAATTATTAAAATTCTCACGGTCAGTGGGAGTGGAGATCACAAAAAATGGTGGAAATAACCATATATTTCATTTGAAAAAAAGGTTTTTCCCACTAAATAGTAGGGAAATACATAGTATGAGAAACTAATGGAAATAAATTGTTCTGAGTCAAATGTGTATGAGGACTATTGATCTGTAAAATTTCATGGATTTTCCACTCGAACAGTCACACAACAGATCTAATAAAATATTGAAATCTTTACTATTAAGGTTATTTTTCCTTTAGAACTCCAGAATATTTAGTTATTGATTTTTTGCTTATGCATGGAATAGATAAAATTCGAAAAACAAAGAATAGTAAAATACAATCACACAATCCACAAATAAACACAACATGTGACTTGGGAAACCCAATACATGAGAAAACCCAACTACAAGGTGAGGCTGCTCTGCTCTCTTTTCTCTAGTATAGTAATGATGCAAGTACAAAGAAAGAGGCACTCTCTATGGAGTTTCCTTTGAGATGTGGCTTGTATGGCTACTACATGTTGAAATAATGTTACTGGGAAGAGCATTCTTATTATTATTCAATTAAATCCCCATTGTGGATTAATCATGTCATTATTATTATTGGATTAAATCCCCATTGTGGATTAATCATGTCATTATTATTATTATTGTTATTAGATTAATCCCCATTGTGATTAATCATGTCGGTAATTGATTAAGGACCAAATCCCCTTTTGCGGATTGGTCATCGGACAATTACAAAGTGCTGAATAAGAAGTCGGCCCCAATAGTTATAATGGAAGGCCCATAATTAATTAAAAGTGGGTTTACCCACACAGAGTGAGAGGTCGACCCTGCCAGATGGTGACTCTTCACACGTGCCAGATTGATATAAATAAGAGGCTAGCGCCTCACTTCTAAGACACAATTCACTTGCTCATTATCTTATGAGGCAAGCCACAATTGGAAGTTGGAAGGAGGAGAAGAAGGGTGGCGCATCTCTTGGGGAGGACTTTCTGTATTGGTTTGAGTTATCTCTTGAACATTGTATAAGCCATTAATGATAAGGAAGTTTTTGCTGGGTTTTCTTCCCCTAGAGGGTTTCCCAGGATAAATGTTGTGTCTCTTGTGAATGTGTATTTCTCAGTGATCTTATTCTTATTATTCTCTTATCTTATGAAATGAAAAGAACTATAATAATGGCATAAACATTAACACTACAAAATCTCTTCTCCTCTATTATGCTCACATAATATCACTCTCAGATGTTTTTATCAGCTATGGAACAATATACATTGAAAAATAATGGAACTCCTTCTCCTCCTAGTGGCCCAATATTTAACAAATCCCTATAGCCATCTAGGGATAGGTTTTTGACTTCCTCAACCCTCAATTGTGATATGTTTTTATACCTTCTAAAATATTTTTGAAATTACATACGTGGCTAGCCCCATATGTGTGAGTAACACGGGCTGATGTGGTATCCTCTCGTACCATGGTGGTCAACACAGTAGGTCAACTTGCAGAAGACATAACTTTTTGCATATGAACTTTGATTGACGCATGGTATGCACTGTTGGAAAGGCATCATAGTGTAGAACACCGTTAAGGTTTAGACACCAGAACCCTACAAACACCATTTAATGCCTCAAAATGGACCCAAAAATTTTCAGAACCCAATTTTCAAAACTGGGACCTACCACTAAAATGGTATGGAAAGATGATTCCTCCAATTTTTCCACTCTAAAAGCATCAAGATAGATGAAAAATAATATAATGATCCAATCTAGATCTTACCTTCCCATTTAGAGAGGATTTTTCTCCCCAAAATATTTACTGAAGAAGGTGAGGGTATTTTTCCTCTACCTTCTCCTTGGAGTACAACTTTTCTTTTCCAGGAACTTTTCTTTGCCATGAAGTTGTCCTTTCAACCCAATATGCCAAAGGTCATGCTGCCCATGTATTCTAGGTTTGGACCACTTCTGTAAAACTGTTTCCTCTTCCAAATCTCTTGAGAATTTGGTGCTAAATACTTTATGGAAAGTAGGACCCATGCCTCCTCCTGATCCAACATGGAAGAGTCATAGAGTTTGATATTACCCACATTAACTACTGAGTAAATGCACATGTATGGGGGTAGACCGAGTCTATAGGAATTGTCTTCTAATACCTCAAAAGTACCATATTACACATATTTGATCTTTTTACCAGGACCCTCTAGTCTTTCCTTATTCGAGTGTAACCATACTCTGTCTCCTACTCTCAATGTTCTCTTTTTTCTCTGCTAGACATGTCTAGCCTTGTACTTTTCCTCTGACTTCTTCAGTGTGTCATGTACTTTCAAATGGATCTACCTGATCTTCTCAACATTTTTTTCTTCCTTTAATGTATCTCCCGTGAGGTCCTCCCTCACTCCTCCTTGTTTTCCATATACAACATATAAGAGTGAAGGTGGACAATATCCAAAGGAGACTTACCAGTAAAAGTGTGGATTTGTCTATTATAAGAGTGTTGTATATAGATAAAAATTTCATCCCAGGTATTCATATGCTTCTGATTGTAACCTCTCAAAAGCTGCACCAAAGTCTTGTTGACTACTTTTGTCTGCCCATCTGTTTGTGGACGGAATGTTGTAGACCTCTTCAACTTATTATCCATATTCTCCCACAATGTAGTCCATAATGCAATAAGAAATATGGTATCCCTATCTGAGATGATGCTCCTTGGTATCCCAAAGTGCATCCAGACCTATTCAAAGAACTTGTTTTCCGCTTCTTTTCAGTTGATGGTATTTTTACAAGGCATGGGAATGCACATTTTTTTGAACTTGTCAACTACCACAAATAGATAGTCATGTCCCTTCCTGGTTGTTGGTAAACCTCCCACAAAATCCATTTAAATGATTTCCCAAGGTCAAGTGGGTACAAGTAAGGGATGGTATAAACATTGCTTCCTGTTACAAGGCTTGCTGGTACAATAAAGTATACATCCTCTAATACACTGTGGTACATCTTCTTGCATTTCGGGCCAATACACATACCCCTGCAAGTTGGCAACTTTATTCCCAACGCCAAAATGTCCTGCAACCTTGGAGGTGTGAGCCTCTCTGATAAGATGCAATCGTTCACCTTTAGGAACACAGAGCTTGTCGAGCTTGTAGAGTAAACTATTTTGAAAATGATAGTCATCCTTTTCATCACCTTATTCTATATGAATTTGGCCATATAGCTACTGAAGCATGTCCTTGAAGTCCTCATATCATGTGTATGCCTCTTTATATGCATCATGGGTAAAAGTCACCATGTGCATTAGAGTTCCCAAAGATGTAATATTGGATGTGGGTGGTCATGAAATAATGTATGCCAACTTATTTTTGCTACCCTTCTTATACTTTATGACCAAATGAAATTTTCGTAAAAACCCCATCCACTTGTAATACCTAGTTTGTTGTAGCTTACTATGGGTCTGCAAATACTGTAGTGGCTGGTGATTTGTGTGGATGATGGTGTCCTTTCCCATCATATAGTGCTTCCACTTTTTGATAGCTTGTACTAAGGCATAGACCTCCTTTTCATTGGTAGGGTAGTTGAGAACCATCCCATGAAATACTTTAGAATGATAGCAGATGAGCCTTCCTCCCTGCATAAGTACTTCTCCCATGGCATACCCACTTGCATCTTTATCCACTTCAAAGGGATTATTGTTAAGTACTTGAATATATCTAAATATAAATATCAAAATAAACCCATAATATCAACAAGAATAAACCAAGCCATTCACCAAATATTCAATACAAGAACGTAGACAAAACCCTTGAGGTAGGGTAACACCATACCATAAAATTTGTTCACCTCCACTTGGGAAAGATGTAGATCAAAATGAAAAGGGTTGGACTAAAACTACTGGGAATTGGAGGAAGCAGTACCTTCGAGGTTAAAAGGTTGGTTAGAAGAGGAATGAATTCCAAAAATGGGAAGTTTTTCCAGGACCTTGGTAGAAAATGAGTCAAGCTGAGACTTAAGGTGGGCTTCAAGTTGGCTAGCAAGGTGGGAATTGCTGTCCTTCTTCAGTTCCTCTTTTAGGGAGTCCATTTTGGATTCAATGTGGCTAGATATGCGATTTTCAAGGTACTGGTTGCAAGTGTTGGCCATGGTGAGGGGAAAACACAGGAAGAGGTGGGTGAAAAGGGTAGGTGGTCCATGGAAAAACAAGGCTAAGAAATGACATGTATCACTATGATCAGGATGAAAAGAGGAGTCCAATGGAATAGGTCCCAAGTAGGGGTGCCAGAAAGGGGGTCAGGACCTCAATAAAAAAATGCTAAAAAATGATAGGTATCACAACGATCAAGATGAAAAGAGGAGTCCAATGGGATCTATACTCTGATATGAATAATAATGCAATGTTGAAAGGTCCAAATTCTTAACAGGAAAAAATGTGTAGTAATTTTGTAATCAAAATGCAGGAGGTAAAGTTTCACAACAATAGATCTTGTCTATTCTATTCATGTTTCCGTCCCAAGGGTAAGGATATTCAGGGTTTCTACAGACAAATGTTTTTCCTATGCTATATCTCTCTGATATACATGTGGGGTCCAATAATAGTACTTGTCCCAATATCTCAGGGCACTAACTAAGGAGGCTAGAATATGCCCTTAGTTGTACTACCCAGGTACTAGAGAGTATCTTCCCGAGTGTTGTTCTTGGTGACACTATAGTAGTTAGGTGGTCGATTGGTTTACCTACAAAGGGATTAAGGATATCTAGAGAGATCCATATACAGGTGTTGTCTGATGCACTACCACTTGAAGGGTACCAACATGGGTTACAAGGGTGGCCAACAATGTGTGCTTAAGTAGCACTTGTAGTTCCTGCATGTATGCTTCCCTGACCATAGATTTATGCACTGAAAGATAGATCTTTCTAGCTTTAAGATGCCAGACCTAGGGATGCAATATTGGAAGTACCCAATGGGAATGGGGTTATATATTATTAGTGGATACCATTCAATGTAAAGTGGACTATGTCCACCATGGTATTAAAGAAGGCCCACTATGGTAGTTAGATATAATAAATGAGATTTCTAGAAGATTCCTTCTTTAGAATGTTCCTAGGAGATAAAGAATGCTATAAAAGGAAATTTAAGCAATGTAATTGACATGGTGAAACATATTGTTAATGTACAATCAAGTATTGCTTGAGGATTTTTATCCTTTCTTAAGGATTAATATATGGTGTTACCATACCTCAAGGGTTTTCTCTATTTCTTGTGTTCATTATTGGTGAATGGTTTGGTGTTTATTATTGGTTTGTTTCCGAAGCATATTTTCATATCTAGTATTGGTACTTAACAATTGGTATCATAACACTTTCCTTGGCCAAAGAAGGGAATAATTTGTTGGCTCTTTTTGCATATTTGTTCTAAGGAAAAAAGAGGGTTGCATAATTCAGGTTCATATCTGAAACTTTCTAAGTATAATTTGGAAAAAAATTGGATTTTTTAATTCCTCTCAGAAAAATACCCAATTTCAAAAAAAAAATCAACCGAAACAGAGTATGGGAAGTGAAGTTATCATCATTTTAAACTTGGAAAAATTTCAGGGTTTTTTTCGGAAACAGCCGAGCGATTTGCATTGTAAGTTATTTTTTTAAAAACCCTAGTTTTATTTTTGGGTTATGGACAACAAACTATTTTTTATTGGCAAAGATGATGGTCCTAGTATTGAAGAATTCCTAAAGGCCCACAAGTCAGAATGGAAAGAGAAGTGGATATTTTATTTAGTCTTTTATCTTAGAGAAGATGCTGACACATGGTGACAATCATTGGACCAGGTCAAGATGATGGGGATTTCACATGAAGAATTTGAAAAAGTGTTTTTAGAAAAATGGTCTCATGCCAAGAGTAAATAAAGAAGCAAGGGTTTATTTTCATGTGGAAATTCTATATTACAGGTTCATGGATGTATTCATAAAGAAAATATCATTGTTTCTATCAACTCTAGTTTCCTGCATAATTTTATTAATGTTCATTTGGTTAATAGATTGCAAGTTTCTGCAAAGAATGTTCAAAGCACATATGTTGAAGGTCAAAATGTTCAAATTTTTAAAGATTTGAAGATCACCATGGACAAATATGTGTTGCATTCAGATTTTTATGCTATGGATATGGATGAAGTGGATATTGTTTTGGGACATCCTTGGATAGAATCAGTGGGTACCATTAATATTAATGCGCAAAAGAAGTTTTTGAAGTTGTGGTACAATAAAAATAAAATCACCTTGCATGATGTGTCTCTTAGTAAGAAAGATGGGTCCAAAGGCTAGCAAAGAAGTTATTTTCAAGTCTGAAGTTGAATCAGAGGCAAAGTCTACAGAAGGAGCTGAAGAAAAACCACATGAAGGTAACAATAAATAAGGTTTTGAGGTCATTGAATCAAAGGCACAATGTGTTGCAGATTTGAAGAACAAAGAGAAGATTCCTACATTTGTTGTATATCATCATCCACATCATATCGAGAAACAACACACTTATGCACCAGTAGGGAACCATAAATGAAATCAATCCAAAGGTGCATGGGGGCCTACCAACACTATAGGAAGACAACATGCTAGAGAACCTCTTGCATGGAAACACCAGTAGGATGCAGATCCAGATCAGGGTGGCAAGGCATCAGTTGGAAATCATGTTCATCTTCCATTAGGATGGATGGATGGTTGTACTTAGTACCAGTTGGCTACATTTCTTAGCCGATACTACTGTATGGTTTCTTCATGTGTTTCGAGGATGAAACATGTGAAGGGGAATGGAATGTAGTATACCTAGGGAGGTAATATGGGGTACCTAATGGGAATGTGGTTATGTATTATTAGTGGAGGACATTCAATGTAAGGTGGACTAGGTCCACTATATTATTAAAAAATCCCACTATGGTAGTTAGATATAATAAATAGGATTTCTAGAAGATTCCTTCTCTATAATGTTCTTGGAAGATAGAGAATGCTATATAAATAAGTGAAAGTAATGTATTGGAGCATAGTGAAGAATATTGTGAATGTATCAAAAATTACTTGAGGAGTGTTATCCAAGGAAGAATAACACTCCTCAAGCAATGCTTGATACATTCACAATATTATTCATTATGCTCCAATACATCGCTTTCACTTCTTTATATAACATTCTCTATCTTCGAGGAACATTCTAGAGAAGGAATCTTCTAGAAAGCCTATTTATTATATCTAACTACCATAGTGGGCCTTGTTTAATAATATAGTGGACCTAGTCCACCTTACATTGAATGGAATCCACTAATAATACATAACCACATTCCCATTGGGTACCTCCCTAGGTACCCCATATTACCTCCCTAGTTATATGCTTCTCTTCTCATGTTTCAGGGATGAAATATGCTTAAGGGGGGTGGAATGTCCTATACCTATGGAGGTAATATGGGAGGTACCAAGTGGGAATGGGGTTATGTATTATTAGTGGAGACCATTCAATGTAAGGTGGACTAGGTCCACCATTGTATTAAATAACACCCACTATGGTAGTTATATATAATAAATGGATAGTTAGATGTAATAAATGGGCTTTCTAGAAGATTCCTTCTCTAGAATGTTCCTAGGAGATAAAGAATGCTATAAAAGAAAATGAAAGCAATGCAATTGACATGGTAAAGTGTATTTTTAATGTACATGCAAGTATTGATTGAGGCGTTTTATCCTTCCTTAAGGATTAATATATGGTGTTACCTTACCTCAAGGGTTTTCTCTATTTCTTGTGTTCATTATTGGTGAATGGTTTGGTGTTTATTATTGGTTTATTTCTGAAGCATATTTTCAAATCTAGTGTTGGTATATAACATTTATGCAAGTTTGGTAGTGCCAACAATGGTGCTTGAATGATCTTTATTTTCAACTCATCAAATGCCTTCTGTTGATTCTTCCTGCACTAGAAACTCTTACCACTAGCTATTATGGGGTGGAGTGGTGAAAATACCACTAAAAATGAATCTATGAACTTCCACAAGTATTGTACCACCCCCAAAAAACTCTTAACTTCAGTGAAATTTGTAGGAAATTTCCATTTCATGATGGCCTCCATCTTCATGGGATTTATCTTGAGCTCCCCTCCACCGATCACATACCCCAAATGCACCAAATACTTTTGAGCAAAATCACATTTCTTGAGATTGGCCAATATTTGGTGCTTCTTCAAAGTCTATAACATTTGCACAAGATGTGAGATGTCCTCCTCCTAGGTAGTACTATAAACTATTATATCATCCAAATAGACAATAACACATGAATCTAGATAAGGACATAAAACATCATTCATTAGACCCATAAATGTAGCCGATGCGTTGCATAAGCAGAATGGCATAACCAACCACTCATAGAGACCTTGCCTTGTCTTGAAGGCAGTCTTACAAGTATATTATTCTTTGAATTGTACTTGGTGATATCCTAATTTCAAATCTAGCTTAGTGAAGTACTTGGCATGCTGCAATTGGTCCAACAGATCATCGATCCTTGGCAGAGGGTACCAATTCTCAAGTGTGATATTTTTCAATGCCCTGTAATTGATACACATTCTCCAAGTCCCATAATTATTGGGCACAATTATGATGGGTGAAAAACAAGGTGAGGTACTTGATCAAATCATACCCTTCTCCAACAACTTCTGCAACTGATTCTTTACCTCATTTTCTTCTAGAATAGACTATCTATACAATCCAATATTCGGTAAGGGGGAGTCTAGCAATAATTCAATTTCATGCTCCGCTTCTCTCTTAGGTGGTATCCCTTTAGGCTCTTGAAACACTCCTATGTATTCCTGTATAAACTACTCCAATTGATGTTTCTTCTCTTTAGTACACCCCTCTAGGGATGCCTTCACTCTCATTGACTCAACACCAGACTGATTTTCTCTTAATAAAATAAAAACATATTTCTTATTAGAACTAATCAATTTCTTTCCCAAGTTGTAAATTAACAGTGAGATCTTTGACTTTCATTTATGTGTGTTGCTGATGTAGGAATTCCCATCCTTGATCATTTAGAATTGTTTGGTTCTCTGCATGAATATTGTTTCTTTTATATACATGTAAGGGATTCCAAAAACTATTCCACATACATCTAGGGGTACTACGTCCAATTCCACTTCATCAATAAAATCAACACTGATAACAAATTTAATATTATACTATTTAATTACCTTTATCTCTACATCCTTGTTTATCCAACCTAATGGATAGGGGATATGATGAATGTGAACCCCCAATCCAAGCTTGTTGACCAGATCCATTGCTATGAGATTAGCCTGTGAACCAGAGTCTAATCAAGCATCTATCTTGGTATTCTTGACCTAGATCTTGATGAAGAAGAGCTTGGTCATCTCCTTCTCTTCCTGGTGATGAAGGATACTCAAATTACCTCCTTCTGCACAAACGTGCAAACAATATTTTCATCCAAATTTGAGCTACTTTCAACCCGATTGCTCAAATCTATGGCTAGAAGGTTCTTTTTCTTTTTTTCCTTCTTGTGGTTCTTCTGGTTCAGCTATGGATGCAGTTTCCAACATTTTTCCTCGGTGTAGAAATCAATGTTGCAATGATTGCAATGGTTGCTGGAATCTTTGCACTGATGTGTAGTGACTATTGTATTCTTATATTTTCCCCTTTTCCACTTCTTCTTCCCCTCCTTAGAAGCTTCCCGGTGCTCTTTCTACTTCAAACTACTTGGATTCCCATTCTTTTGGCCTATGTTTTCTATGTACTGTGCTTATACACATGCCTTATACATTGTCATGGGATTGAAAAACATCACCTGCTTTCATAGATGACTGCATAAACCCTCTAGATACTTGAGGAGTACATCTGGGTTCTTGGGAGAGATACCCAACATGATATCCATTTTTCTAAACTCAATGGTGTACTCCTGTACACTCTTCCCCTACCTCTTCTTCAAGTAGTGCCACCATATCCTTTGGTCCTCTACATACTCGATAGGATAGAATTGGGACTTGATTATGGTTTTGAAGTCCTCCCACCTAGTTACTGGTGGATCAACCTCCATCCTAATTGTTTTTGTGTGGATTTCCCACCAGGTTAAAGCGCGGCCCTCTAACTTCAATCCATCAAATTAAATCTTCTACCCTTCATCTATATGGTGAACACTAAAATAAACTTCTAGTTTTTGCAACCAATGATTTAGTTTTAATCCATCGATCTCACCTTGGTATGGATTTATGTCCACTTTCTCTTCCATATTGAATAGGGAATGTGAAGGGTTAATGACACTTGAACTCAACTTCTCTTTCTCAAATTCTTTCCATGATTCCTTTATCGAGTCTTTCTGATCTCTCGATTTCCACTCCGATCTGATCTATGAGTTAGAGCTTCCATCATCTCTGAATAGTTATATATTGCTTTCTAGATCCGCTATGAGGAGGCTCATATTGAGACCGATGTTAGCAACTTTCACTTCCAACCGCTCAAATATCTCTTGCATTGGATCTCAAGGGTTATCATGAATATATTCGTCCGCCATGGCTAGGGTTTTTGTGACTTCTCTTTAAGATGATTTCTGGATCCTACAACTTCCCACAAATACCCCAAAATAAAAACTTGGATATGATACCAATATGATCTATAAACTATCATGGATATTCCACTGGAATAATTTGTCACAACGAATCTAATACAATACTGAAATCTTTACCGTTAAGGTTATTTTTCCTTGAGATCTCCAGAATATTTAGTTACTGATTTTCTGCTTATGCATGAAATAGATAAAATGTGGAAAATAGAGAATAATAAAATACAGTCACACCATCCACAAATAAACACAATATGTGACCTCGAAAATCCAATATGGGAAAAAACCCAACTAGAAGGTGAGGCTGCTCTACTCTTTTTTCTCTGGTGTATAAATGATGCGAGTACAAAGAAAGAGGCACTCTCTTTGGAGTTGCCTTTGAACTGTGGTTTGTATGGATGCTAAAGAACATCTCCTCCTCTGTTATGTTCATTAAATACCAATCTCAGATGTTTTTCTCATCTATGGAACAAGATACAATGAAAAAGAATGGAACCCCTTCTCCTCCTAGCGACTCGATATTTAACTTAGCTTGATAGCCATCTAGGGGTATGTTTTTGACTTCCTCAAACCTCAATTGTGATAGGGTTTTGGAAATTCTAGAATATTGTTGAAATTACATATGTGGCTAGTTCCATATGTGTGAGAAATGGGGCCTAATGTGGCATCCTCTCGTACCATGGTGGTCAACACGGTAGGTCAACTTGTGGGAGGAAGAACATTTTCATACAAACTCATATTAACGCACGATATACATCATTGGAAAGGTATCAGAGTGTAGAACACTGTCAAGGGGGTATGCATAAATTTCAAACATCGAAACCCCAAAAAAATCCATTTAATGCCTCAAAACGGCCCTAGAAGGTTTCATACCCCAATTTTTGAAACTGGGACCTGCCACTAAAATGGCCCTTCAAGATGATTCCTCCAATTTTTTCCACTCTAAAAGCATCGATATAAATGAACAATAATATAATAATCCAATTCAAATCAATTATATCATGGGGGATGGTCAATGGTGATAATGTGTCATTCGTGTGGAAATTTTCTCACATAAAAAAATGAAGACACCATGAATTTCAATGAATACATGTAATCATGCCCAAAGAGTAGATTTAAGTCCATTAGAACTATTATAATTATTACATCGACTAGAACAATATTACCACCTAACTCAATGAGGAGATGAGGCACAATTCCTACTGATTCATATGGTTTATTATCAACTTCCCACAACTTAGTCATCAATAGGACAAATGCAAGAGAATATGAAACTATCACAAAACAAAGAAATAGCACATGAGGGTCCTTCATCCATGATGCATCAATGAATCATGAATTGATTTTGAACAAGGACCCTAATCTAGAAAAGGTTGGATGAATGGATACATGGCTCTAAAAGTTTGTCCAATTCAAGTGTAATAGCCTTATAATTTTAAGAGTTTGAACTTTAATTTTCCTTAAAGTGAGAAGGTATAATGGGTGATGGGCCACTAAAAGTGGAATAGGTTCTCGCTTAACTAGATGATTCCAGATTAACATTGAGCTAGACAGGTTATGAGGATAGTTTACCTTGTTGTTGGGAAAAAAAAGAGGTCAAAGCAAGTGGATCCTAAAAAATATAAAATATGGGTTCATTTAGAGAGGAGGGTTATTGAAAAAGTGCAAGCTATTGTGGGATTGTTTAATTAGGAAAATGTAAGCTCAATTATCAATTTTTTGAAAAATCTAAGCATAGGTGATCGAATGATCCTAGCATATAATACAAGGATGTTTAAGTGTATTCTCTTATTTACATTGTTTTTTACTTTGGTTGTCATTGTAATTACCCCCAATATTATGATAATTTCTCCCTTACCTTTGGTTCCTATACTTATGCTTCTTATACTTCCTTTTCTTCCTATTGGATGATCCGTGGTTATTGGGTTGGCTAGGGGCCAAATTTTGGACAAGTTGGGAAGAAATATATAGGTCCAAGTTATCATGTTGTGAAGAAAGGGGATGGATATTAGTTTGACGTAAAGTATAAAGCACCCAAATCAAAATTCCTATGGTCAATTTTGGGAGGTAGAGTGTATCCATGATAAGATCGTTGATACTTCAAGGTGGAAAAATGTTTGTATTCCTTGAAACACTATCCATGGTGAACTATGATAAGTTTCTAAAAGGATTCCTATCAAAGGGGAACGATCACCAAATTGAAGTGATCAATCTCAAGAGACAAGGGAACTTCTTAGAGAAGATGGAGCACATATGTCACACTTGTTAATTTAAAGCAATGGTCAATCAATTAAGTATTCATTACTCTTATTGTTCCTAAGTGTCTCAAGGTTAATTTTATTAAAACAAATTAAAATAACCCCAACTTCACATGAGAAAGTATTAAGAATAAAAATACAAAATACAAAATAATAAGGCTAATCTAATATTGGTGTTCTAAACCAAAAGAAGAGAAGTCTAAGTTATTTTTATTAATGAATATCATCAATCATGCAATATTGCATATGTTACTTAATAAGGTGTGCAATTTGTTCTCTTGTTGTTTGATATCATAAAAAGGAAATGCAATTGAAAATAAATGTTCAAAAGGAAAAGTTCTTCAAAATAAATCAACACTTTTTTGACTTTTTTCTTAATCTATAGTGTAAAAAAATATGGTAAATATGAAAAAATAGGTACCACATGAATATATACTCTATTAACAGAAAATTTCTTTGAAAATGATTTATTTTCACCTTAAACACACCAAATAATACTCAAAACTAGAGGTGTTGCAAATCTTAGATAGATAGAGGATAAACACAATACTAGAGAAAATCTCACAATAAGTCCTTAAATCCATTTAGAGGAGATAAAAAAACAAAATGAATCTTCCCCCATTGGATTCACCATTGTATTGTTAGGTTTTTTCTATAGTGTGTACTAGTTGATCCCATTGATAGATTGGTATGCCAATAATAGGAAATAAGAAATAGAAGCAATATGAAATAAAGTTTTGCACCACTAGCTTAAGTAAACAAGAAAGAAAACTATGAGAGAAGTGAATATAAAAACATGTAACTTGTGCTCCTTTAAAGATCATAAAAATTGAAGTGGAAAAACAAGAAGAGGAGGTCCAACTCCAAAAAAAAACCATGCACACAAATAATAAAAAAACACATTCCGTACTCTATAATAGAAAAAATCCATATATAACTTACAAAACAAAGAAAGTAGAAATATTCGAGATATACTTGATTATTTTAATGTAGACAGGGAAAGTGAAATTCAACAAACATAATTAAATAGGGGAAGAGAGAAAATATATTCTATTACAAGTAGAAATAATTACAATAATGGATTCATACCTTGCTATTAATGGTTCTCCTCAAACCTTCACAAGAAAATTGGGAAAGTGGATACAAAGGTGTTGGGCATTCTTTTATATGAGAAGAATAAATTTGCACTATTCAAAGAGATGAAATATACTATTCTAGATGAAATATACTATTCATTAGTGAAGGAGCCATGTTTTAGGGTTATTGGTCCCGACGGGGTTTTAATATAAAAAGTAGTTTCACATTCTAGATATTTCCAAAAATATCTATCCACTATGTAAAACCTAAATGATTATATTTGACAAAATAAATACATGGGTGCATTTCGATTAATTTTAACCCTACAAACATGACAACATCGAAATGGACCAATATGCACATTAACAAGACTCATTTCAAGGGAATATATAAGTAATGTTTTACTTGACTATGGAAATGCAATAATTTCCTAACATTCCAGTAATGTGGAGGATCTGGTCTTCTTTTCTATCTTTGGGAACTATATAGCCGAGTTCCTTGGGGAGAGCGCACTCTGTTACAAGCCAACTGGCGTTGGGGTATTTACTTCATTTACTATTCCATTAACCTCAGCTTACGGTTTCTCTGGAACATACCAGTTGCGTATTAACTCGTCTGGGGGGCAGGGTTTAATGGAGCCCAGGTGTCTTCTCATGGCCTCTACGATACATCCATTTGTCGAGGCAAACGTCAGCACATTGATGAATGTGGATGATGAGGAAGTGTGGAAGGCTGAAGGTATTTTCGACCAGGTGGATTCAGTGGTCATACGTACTGACACCATTAACACTCTTTCAAAGAAACCCCAACTACCACCACTTCCGCGTTCCTCCCATAGCTCAGATCCTGCTTTGTCTTTTGTAGAATATTTATGATCTCCTTCTGGGTTTCCACAAGTGTTCGAGAGACATACTGTGACTCAATCTCTTGAAGCTAGGGATAAGGGTAAGACTGCCTATAATCGCTTGAAAGAAGGTGGAAAGGGTGCTAGGACTATTGGTTCTAGTCGCAGACTATGGAGGGAGAAGAAATCCGTCCATAAGATGGTGCTAGGCTCGGATGTGGGTCTTGCTGAGACCTGTATCTTGGCACTTTGTGGGGTAGTGGGTAGACTATCATACAAATATCTGTGTAAAGTTTATCTGCCAGAGTGGGTAGAACTTAACTGGAATCCTGTGTTAGGTTATACCCCAGAGATTATTTATCTGACCAAGGGGTGGGTCGGATTCATCTATAATACCCATGAAGACACTACACTGTTGTTAGCTCAGATATGGGTGATTGGAGGTAGCAGTATAATGATTAAGTGGTGGCATTTTGCATTTAACCCAGAAACAAAGTATTTCCAATTTCAACACTTATGGGTCTTACTCCCAGGATTACCTCTACAGTTGTGGAATGTGGCCACCCTGGAAGCGATAGGTAATTCATTAGGATCCTTCATTTCCCTAGGCGATTCCACTCTAATGGATCCAAATAGAAAAATGGGGAAAATTTTGGTGGAGATGGACGTCCACGGAGGACTTCTTGAACTACTAGAAATTGATTGGAGGGGTTGTAGAATAGTCCAGAGGCTGGAATATCTCAAAATCCCATTCCACTGCAGCATTTGTCATAATACCGGACATATGAGAAGTACATGTATGGGTAGAGGGGAAGATAAGTATCTGAAGACACGACTCTTCATAGGGACTTGGGGGACTTAGAGGACGAAGTGGTTTCAACAGGAGTTGATTACTGGGTTCCCTTGATGGAGTCTACACCCTCGCTGGAATGGGATGTTACTTTCATGGGTAAGTTGCTATTATATTGTCTGACACTGTATAATACTTTATCATTATTGGAAAAATAAGCACTAAATTCTACTTCAGAGTTAAATTTTCTTCACCCTTCCGTGAAGCCTAGCTCGGGGGGTGCTAGTGGGTTACCTGTTTACAAGCCACAAAATTCTCCATCCTCTCCTACTCCTAGCAGTCTGTTTTCGGGGGGTTTGGGTGTTACTGTTAGTAAGCCGATTAGTGCCTGAAGGGATCCACTTGTCTCTGACTCTCAATTTACTATACCCGACCTTCCTGTTGACCATGTACTTTCACTTTCCATATCCTCAGCGAAAGTTCATCACGGGTTTTCTCCTCTCCTAGATGAGACGCAACCGATTCCGGGCTGCCGTGAATCTAAGGAGGGAGAATCCTCTTTATCTTCAGTTCTGGATTCCCTGATTCCCTTTCTACGGGACAATAATATATGAAGACCCAAAAAGAAGGATAGTTCTCCAAGTAATGACATTTCAAATTCATTCTGCACATCCTTTGCAAATTTCTGGCTTAACCTGTCATTAGTACTTCCAAAACAATATCAACAACATAAATTTAAATTAATAAAATATTACCTTGAGTTACCTTGATGTAGAGGTTGTTGTCTGCGCTTCCTTTCCATAGCTCGTAGGGAGTTTTGTCATTGTTGTTTCTCAGCATTACTCTGTTTTGAATGTGAACTGATGTATGCACTGCATGTGTCCAAAAAATATCTGTCAATTTGGAATACATTAGCATTGTTTGAGCCATTTCCTATGTAATTATCATCAATTATGATGATGTTCATTTTTCTTTGAACCACTCTCTGAACCAATCTATGAATCCATTCTGTCATCCACTATCATATATCTATCCAAACCTTCTAAGTTTTCTTACGAATCCATCTCTGTCCATATTTTCCAAGACTCTACTTGCACAATTGTCCATAATGCTAACCCATTTATCACTATACTATCATGAAGTCTTGATTAATCTATCAAAATGTACTTCTGCTAACTGATTTCTTTGAATATATCTTCTCAAACTCTGCAAGCTGCTCAAAGGATGGTTCTTTGGTCTGTCACAACTATCGTATAGACTCCCCCTGTCTAATATTCATATTACTTGGGAGTCTAAGCCGGATGGCTCAGTACAATTCCTGCTCTGATGTGTATTCATCATCATCTTCATTGGTAGATTCATCATCGTCTCCATTGGTAGATTCATTATCTCTCTGAGCTCTGACTTCTTTCTTTCTATCTCTGGATCCATCTTTCACTACAATGCCTGAAAGTACAATCTCTTGAACCTGTTCCTTATTTACATGTCCTTCCTTTCTTTTAGTTATTTTCCAAACCTTTCTGTATCTGACATCTTTCCTTTTCTCTGTAGAATTTTCTTCATCTCGTTTTATTGTCAATCTTGCGATCTCTGGTACCTGGTCTTTGTTCACCCGTTATTCCTGTTTTCTTATCCATACTTTCTTATATCTAATATCAATATTCTCTTTCATAGAAGTATCGATCATGCTTCTACAATCACTGGCTATGTGTCCATAGTTATAAAATTTGTAACACTCAATGTTACATGCAACCACATAGGCACAATTTGCTTGAACATTTCTTTTATAATCCCTGCAATTTGCAACCTTATGTACAAAGTTAGTGCAATAAAAAAAATTACCATAATTTTTTTTTTCATACCTGGGAGTGAATGATCTTCTTTGTGGCATAGTCCTTCTGAATTTTTTCCTTGACTGATCATGATCATGATTGAAGCTTATTTGTGGCTTGAACATGGATGGTATTCTTGAAGATGTATCTTCAATAGTTTTCTTAGATTCTGGTTGACCATGATTCGTTCCTTTGAGAAATTCTGCATAACTCTTTCTATTTTCTTCATTCTTCTTTTCTAGCAATGTAGAGTGCTTCTCTTCATTCTCTACAACTGATGTGGATGTTTCTGTCTCTTCAACGTTCTTGTTGAGCTTGACGATTTTGACTCTTAGTGTGACAACTTCTTCAAGATTCTCAACCTCTTCTTCTTTCTTCATTATCTGAGACTTCATGACCTCTTCTGTTCTCTTTTCTTCTTCAAGTTGGATTTTCAATGTAATTATTTCTTCTTCCAGTCTTCTCTCTTCTTGACCAAACTCTTCCTCAAGTTGGTTTAAGTAATTGGTTATTTCCTTGAGATGATCCATCAATATATTTTTTCTCTTTTCTTCTTCTTCCTTTTGTGCTACTATGTTGGCTTCTAAACATTTCTTTTGATATTCTAGAGTTTCTTCAATTCTTCTGGCCTCTTCTAGTTGAGCTCTTAAATTCTTGATGACCTGCTGATCCTTTTCGGAACCTTGAACACTTTTCTTTTGCTTCATCAATTCTTTCTTGGATGACTTGTTTTCTTCTCTTTATTTCCTTAGATATTTAATTGCACTGATCAATTTTTCTCTGTAATCAACTTCTGCTTCATCATACTCTTCCTCTTATGAATCTGTCTGGCATGATGAGCATATTTCTTCTTGTTCTGTATCTGCATATTCTTAGGCATTTTATGAATCTGTGATGGGTGAAGAATATATGTCATGTAACTTATCCCAAAGTTCTTTGGCTGATGAACATTTACCAACCTTTTCTCTTACCGGTTTAGGTAATTATTCCCAGATGAAATACATTGCTATTTTGTTATTCTTCTTCAATTCCTTCTTGGCTGTAGTCTTTGCCCTTTTTGAACTATCATATCCTGTAACAAATGATAGCCAAATATAATTTCCATGTTCCTCTAAAAATACTTCCATCCTTCTGCTCCACATCTCATACTTAAAACCATTTTGACCATTAAACATTGCTACTCCATTCTCAGAGTAATCCATGATCTCCTTCCAATGGTTAAACTGTTTCCTGAAGGAACCTCGCTCTGATACCAATTGTTGGATTACTGAGAGGGGGGGTGAATCAATAATAGAGAAATTTAATCATTTTTAACCATATAATCCAAGTGTTATATCAATGTAGCATTATCATCCAATAACTGCAGAGTAAATAAGCAATGAACAAATGAACAATCATACACATACACAATACACCGGTGTTTTACGTGCAAACCCAAAGTGGGAGAAAACCACATAATGCTTTTTCTTATATGTCTTGAAGAATTACATTCATTGGAAGCACCAACTTCCTTTGTTTTCCAGCTGCAACTGGAAGGAGGCTATAACCCCCTAGTTTCCTAGGATACAACCTGAGGGAAGATCCAATTCCCCAATTATCTGGATACAACCAGAAGGAGGCTACAACTCCCTATGTTCTCTGGCTACAATTGGAAGGTGGATACAACCACCTGTCCTTGCCCCATCAAACCACCATGATGTATAAGTAGAATGATGAAACCACTATTACACTATCACTGTGAGATATACTGTTATAAACCTGTACCAATCAACCTGTAGCAAACAACATGTACCAATAACCTGAACCATGCATCAACCATGCATCAACCTATACCTCAACCTATACCATAAACAAGTGCATCAACCATGCATCAACCTGTACCTCAATCTGTAATCAACCTGTACCATAAATAAGTGCATCAACCATGCACCAACCTGTAATCAACCAGTACCATAAATAAGTTCATCAACCATGCACCAACCTGTACCTCAACCTGTACCATGAACAAATGCATCAACCATGCACCAAACTTGTACAAACAACCAATCACAACAACTTGTCCAAACAACCTATCACAACAACCTGTCTCATCAATTTTATCAACCAAATCAGATCTACTCACCAAGATCAATCACCAAGACAACTTTCAAATATGTGCATCAACCAAGTATAACTCAACAACTCATAATCATCACCAATATCAATATGTGCTTCTAATAATACAAGTATGCTACATCATCCATAAACCATGTGTCAACAATACTACTAACAAGTGACTCCAACCATGTACCAAGTATGTACCAATCATGTATCAACTACTCATCAACTATGACTCATCAATAAGTACCAACATCATCAACTATACACCTCATGTATGTGCTAACTCATCAACTACTTGTATCAACCATGTACCCGACATGTACCTCAACCAAATGCCCTCATCAATTTCATCATACAAATATGATTTGTAACTCTGTAATAGACCTAGTGTATATGATCACATTCCTGCAAGCCTTCCTTAACTTTAACAACAAGAGACTAGCATTTTCATCAAACTTTTCTTTAGTCTCACATGCCTAGTTTTGGATTAGTCAACAACCCTAACTTGAAATAATCATAAATCTGTACCTGTAATGAATAAAGATCTGAAACTAATATACAATTTTCTTCAATGTGTTTTATGCAATTCCTCCAGGTGTCACTACTTGGAACCTCTCAGAAAAAGAGTTATAGAAAAAATGTCATACCTTTCTGAATTTTGGATTGTTCTAGAGAGAGACCTTGTAGAGCGTGCCCCACACGAAATATTTGTTGAATAAATCTAAAAATGTTACAAAGAATACTAAAGACTATACTCCAACCAACACAATTGGTCTTGCTGAATTTGGATCTGTTATGAAGAAGTTATGATGTTTTTACCCGAAACACTTGTTTTAGACTAGTTTCGGGACTAGCCACAAGCCCTGTTTTCCACGGAGTGTAACTCCAAAAATACAACCACACACAAGCTGATTTTTTTACCACTGATACTTGGATATGTTTCCTCAATGGAATAGAAATTTCACGGTCTGAATCGTTCTAGAAAAAAAGTTATTGCGAAAGTGGTGAGATGACCTGTAAATAACATACCTTAGAAAGCATCATCAAAATAATTTATCCTTCCTTGAATTCCGGCCTTATTTTCTACACCTTCCCTCAGAAATTCGGCTTAGATGTCCTTTGGTTACCTCAGAAACCTATAGGTATTCAATATGGTTAAGTGTGTCTAAAATGAGAGAACCTTGCCTCTTATTTATACTCTCCAAGTAGCTTCCTTAAAAACATCTTCTAGGTCACTTTGCCCACTTTCCTTATTTTAGGGTTAACCCACTTCTAATTTCTCCATTAAATTTATTATTGAAATAATTTATTTTTTATTCACTTTGAATTATAATACACTCATCACTTCACTTTATCATTTTCCTTTTAAAATCTTTTAAACCACTTTGACTACTTTGACCTTTTGGGGCTTGTAGATGACATATGAGGGTCCTCCAACTTCGTAAAGCCATAACTCTAAAACCGTGAGGAGTTATGTGACATTCCACATACCACCAGAAATGGAATGACATGTACTATCCATATAGAATAGTGTTACCTAGAAATATATCAAAACTCTTACCATTATCCATCAAACAAACTTGGGTCCATTACCCAAACGTGGGTTCTCCAACTTCTCATGGCCATAACTCTCTAACCGTGAGGAGTTATGTGACGTTCCACATACCACCAGAAATGGAATGACAAGAACTATCCATATAGGATAGTTTCACTAAAAAAATCGCTGACCTTCATCTCATTATTCCACAAATAAGCATTGGTTCTCTAACCATACTTCTAGGATAACTCAATCCGCAAAGCATCTTCCTGTGAGGGATTTCACCATAAGGGGACCACTTTGGAGTTCATCCATTTGTACTTATTATCAACCATGACAAGACAATAATGAGTCATCTTTACATAAAGCAAAATTGGGTCCATTACCCAAACCTTTGTGCTACTAGAATTCGCTACCGTACTTTCTCCAAGGGTTGACATCAATCACTAAGGGTTGACATTAATCTACAATATCACTCTCCAATAGTTGACATCAATGAAAAACAACAATCCATACCAACTATCCATCAACCTAAGCCAACTGTCTGACAACAGGCTGTGGAAAGACCATAAATATTTATAGGAAGGAGACTGTCAACGATGTTTTGTTTGGAAGTTAAAGGATCTAAAAGCTATCACCAAAACATGGGCAAGAGATTTAAGGGATCAAGATGCAAATGCTCTGGAGACATTGGAAGGAAACATCAAGCACTATTTGCAGAGGCTCTCATAGGGTACTACTCTTCCAGAGGTGGAGTCAAACCTCATAAGACTCGAATCTGAAAGGAATAAACTTCTTAAATCTTAGAAGGACCTGTGGCATATTCAGAGTAAGACCAATTGGGTCCAAAGCAGAGATCAAAATAATAATTTCTTTTATCAGTTTGCTAACCACATGAGAAATAGAAAATATATTTGGGAGGTCTGTGATGCTTCATGAACTATTCATAAAGGCCAAAAAGCTATAGCTGAAGAGGCAATTAATTATTACAAGAGTTTCTTTAAGCCTTCATTACCTGGCATATCTGTAGAACAGGNTCTGGAGACATTGGAAGGAAACATCAAGCACTATTTGCAGAGGCTCTCATAGGGTACTACTCTTCCAGAGGTGGAGTCAAACCTCATAAGACTCGAATCTGAAAGGAATAAACTTCTTAAATCTTAGAAGGACCTGTGGCATATTCAGAGTAAGACCATTTGGGTCCAAAGCAGAGATCAAAATAATAATTTCTTTTATCAGTTTGCTAACCACATGAGAAATAGAAAATATATTTGGGAGGTCTGTGATGCTTCATGAACTATTCATAAAGGCCAAAAAGCTATATCTGAAGAGGCAATTAATTATTACAAGAGTTTCTTTAAGCCTTCATTACCTGGCATATCTGTAGAACAGGTTGGAGTGGCAAGCCAATGCACAAAGATGTTAAATGAGGATTAAGCGAGAGATCTCTATAAGCCTGTAACTTTAATGGAATTGAAATCGATATTAACTTTGTTTAAAAAAGAAAAAAGTCCCGAGCCTGATGGCTGGACGGTGGAATTTTTATTACACTTCTTTGATTTAGTGAGCAAGGACCTCTGAGTGTTGGCGGAGGAATCTCGATCTTGTGGGCGCATAGCAGGAAGCATTAATTCAACCTTTTTATCTTTGATTCCAAAAAAGAATAAACCACAACAATTCGGGGACTACATGCCAATATCACTGTGCAACTTGGTTTATAAAGTTATTTCAAAAGTGATTGCCAATCAGATAAAACCGATATTATCAAGGGCACTATCAGCAGAACAGTTGGGCTTCTTGGAGGGACGCCAGATTCAGGATGCAATTGGTACTGCACATGAGTGCATTCACAGTATTAAGAAGAAAAATATAAAATCCCTCATCTTAAAACTTGACTTGCAGAAAGTGTATGATTGCATCAATTGGGACTATCTCAGAATGGTTCTTATACAAGTTGGTTTTGGACTGCATATGACAAATTGGATTATGGCTTGTATGAATTATGCTTCCCTTGCAGTTTTAGTCAACGGGGAGGCAACTGTTTTTTTAGAAGTGGTAGAGGCCTACGTTAGGGGTGCCTGCTGTCTCCATTACTTTTTATTTTGGCAATGGAGAGTTTGAGTCTCTTATTAAAATCAAGTCAGCGGCAAGGAATCATAAAAGGCATAAAAGTCTCTAGAATTACAAAAATTCTACATATTTTATTTGTAGATGATATCCTCCTACTAACAAATGCTTTAGTATAGGAATGGAAGGAAATTGAGAGACTGGTTCAACTGTTCTCTTCGGTTTCATGATTAATGGTGAATCAATTAAAATCAATTGTTCATTAATCGAGACTATTGGAATCATAAATTCCGTCTTTCAAGCAAATTCTGCCATATAACTTTTCAGATCTATCAGTGGGTTTCAAGTATCCGGGATATTTCTTGAAGGCAGGTTTACAAAAATCCGAAGAGTGAGTTTGGCTATTAACCAAAGTTGAAAAAAAAATAAAACATTGGAGCTATCAGTGGCTGTCCCTGGGGGGTAAGTATATTTTATGTAAAGCAGTTCTGGAAAGTCAGCCTCTCTATTGGTTATCTCTTGCATCAATCCCTCTTTCTATTCTATATAAGTTAAGGAAGTTACTCTACAACTTTCTATGGAATGGGAGTGGTGATACAAAACATTATCATCTCTGTCGTTGGGAGACTTTAGCCTGACCAAAGCATTTGGGTGGCTGGGGTTTTCACAATCTCTTTTCATTTAGTAAAGCTTTGGCAGCGTCAACTTTGTGTCGAGTTATCACAAAAGAAGGTATTTAGCACAAAGTAATAAAGGATAAATATTTCCCATACATTTCAATCAATAATTGGCTCATATCTGCTTCTTTTCATCACCCGTCAGCATCTAAAATTTGGACCAGTCTTCTAAAGTCAGTACATGTGATTACAAATTGGATTAGCTGGACCAGTCTTCTAAAGTCAGTACATGATATTCTTTCAGAAACAAACTCCTATACATTGTCATTATGAATGTACGTTTTGATGATAGCTTGTGTGGCGATATATATATTTTTAACAATAATTATTGACTTGTTGTTTTATAGTGCCCTAATATATAGAGATTAGTTTTTCACAACAACCATACTTTGATATTTTTTTATAATTTTCAAAGGTGCTTCACGACATTTTTTCCAGCTATTATAAATCGAAATTAAAATTATAGTAATGATCTCTTCTTTGTTGGCCCATCAAACCGAGGGTAAGATGTTAGTACATGTTTTTATCTTCAATTAGGTCAACAATTAAAAATGTTTTAATTTTACAAGATTGAGCCAAAATTTCAAAAAATAACTTTACAAAAACCTATATTAAAGATTGTAGATATCTTAGTATATGTTTTTGAAGATCTTAATTATAACAAATTTGTTCATAGCAAATGAAGGTTTTACAAAGGGTTTTTTGATTTGAATTGGTACACTTACATTTATAACACATTAGTTAATTATGGACATGGACACTAATGCATTATGGAAATTAATGATGTATTATGGAAATTAATGTATCATTTTGTTATGGATAAGGACACATTAGTGTGGTATGGATGTGGGCATATTAATATATTATGTACATTTGAACACTAGTGCATTATAGATACAAGATCACTAGTGCATTTTAAATATGGACACACAAACTTGTAAGTTGAAATGAGAATGTGAGTTGTAATAATGCTTGTATAATTATAGGTGCATAGACATACATAATGATAATGCGTGCATTGATTTTTTTAGTATTTGAGAGCATAAGTATACTATGTCTACACAAGCATCGATGTGTTATTCAATAACAAATGTTGATGTACTATATACTAATTTTGAACCATAAATCTAATTTATGCATTTTGTTGTTGTTTTCGTATTTTAATGTAGTATATAGGTTTATAAATAGTTATTTTTACATAATAATATATAATGAATGGAAAATTAAATCTTTATACAATGGTATTAATAATTGTATTTTTATTTATTGCACTTTAATTTAATCTCTTCATAAAACTATTATAATTAAACAAATAAATTAAATGACATTGGATATTTTTTCATTGTAATATTGTAAATCATGCATATATTTAACTAACATTAAAAACATATTACAAAACACTACAATAGAATAAGAAAACTGATCATATTAATTAAGAATATTTTATTCCAAATATAATTCTCACAATGTAATAATAATTTGATCATGCAAAGAAGACAATATCCAAAATAAACAAGATATCAAAGTTTTACAAACATACACAATGGTTCTCTGGGAAACATTTCAAGATACAAAAAATGTAACATTTAATTATATTTGTTCATAATCCTAAAAGAGTTGTCTCAATTGTCACTTTCAATACTTTCATTATTCAAGTTGCTTGCCAACCTTATTTCTTCATCTCTTGGTGATGTCATTCTTGTATTAGATGTAGTATTCCATTGATTATCTTGATTCACGACCTCTATGTCAACCTCAACCTGCAAACATGGAAATCGATGGTGACTATGAGTATATCATTTACAATAATATCAATGGTTTTAAACATTTTTATGTTTTTACTATGACAAAGTGTTCCATTGATTAGTTTGGTTCTTGACCTATGTATTAACTTGCAAATTTGAAAATCAAGGGTGACTATGAGTATATCATTTATAGTAAAATGGTTGCAAACATGTGTATGTTGCATGTTTTTACTCCTATACACACTTATCATAACAATCATTACTTCATAAAAAAATACACATTGTTTTTAAGCCTTGTCTCATGTCTATTCCTATCAATTTTTTAGTTGTCTCCACTCCATATTTTATTTCCTAGAAGTTTTATATATTACAATTTTTTTTAAAATATAATTAACAATATCTTTTTATATTAAGTACAATATGGAAAACAAAATATATACTTATAAACTCCTTAAATACTCTTTGAAACTCCAACATATACTCACAATTTCTACCCAATCCAATATTTATCAAACGCTCCCTTCTTTTTTATTTGCACATGATCACATTTTTGCACAAAATATATACTTATAAACTCCTTAAATACTCTTTGAAACTCCAACATATACTCACAACTCCTACCCAATCCAATATTTATCAAATGCTCCCTTCTTTCTTATTTGCACATGATCACATTTTTGCACATGTTCACATTATAGAAAACAATCATGATCAAATCTATTAAGGAAAATGAATATATTTCTCACAATTTTTTTAAATTAAAGATTCATTTAAACTTTATTAATTGGAAAAGATATGTACATGATTTAATGAAAAAAAGGAAGGATACCATTGTATCCTCCGCTAGTAAAGTGGAGATCTCAAAATATAGGATTGGTTTATGAAACAAACACCTCTCATCATGACGTGTCAATCACACTCACGTAAAATGAAAAGCATAAGGCACATATGTGTCCGATAAAAATAACTAATATACTACCCAAACAACCATGGGAGTAGGTTAGTCATGGTCATTTTGGGATTTTTTCCACTAAGTCACTAGAGTATCAACATAAATAAGAACCATGGGATTTCACCTTTTAGTAGGTGGCTGAGAACTTGGGACCCTTTAAGATAGAAAGTACTGGAGTGGGAAATGTTTTGACATGATGTGAAGGTCCAACATGATATTGTGTGTTATCTCATCACTCCTAAAATTGGAAACCAACCTTATGGTGAGGTATATTGTGATTTGACGTAGTGGAACCATGTTGAGTGGGTGCTCATTACAAGATAGTTAAGATAAATGGGCCACGGGGTTTAGAGTCACTTTTCTCATCATATAGATGGTCCCATGCCAATACTCAAGAATCCATTGGAGACGTTCTATTTCCAACCATACTTTGTGGGTCTATACAATAATATAGAATAGAAATATGGCACACATTATTGCTACATCATAGGAAGATAATTGATGTGATGACACAACAATATTAAACAAAGCATCATTTTTTTTTTTCCAAATCCAAAGATAGATTTAGTTTGGAAGATAATCCAAGCAACTTAAAACTTAGTGGAATATGGGAGGTGGTTTCCTAGTAGGGAAACCCACCATGTCAAGGATGTGGAAAAATATTGCTAAGAGACAATATCCACCCAATCTCAAACATTCCAATAATTTCCAGGAAAATCCCCGTTGAGTAGGATTGGTCTCACTAATAGAGCGAGTAAAAAAACTAATTAACTTTCCAAATTCATAAGTTATTCTATTAAAAAAATGAGAAAATATAGAGAAAAGTACCCTAGTTTATAATGTGAATCCCCTTGATCCTTGTGAGCAATCCAAACGACAATATACCAACCATGATGCTTCTCTAAATCTATAGAGACATCAAGAAACAAGACCTTTCTCTAACTGCATTAATAATATAAATATATAGAATAAATTGAAAGATATGAATTCAATCTAATGTCAGGTAAACTAGTTTCATGCACAACTCACTTTTTGAAACACATTAATGATATATAAGTGCACCTTGAATTGTGTGTGTGTTGGGAGGCCAAGAGGAAAAAGAGAGATATTTGTATTTATAATTCTAATGTAAAAACAAGACAATATACACGAATCTTGTCGCCAACACCTTCATCATACAATTTTGGGTTCCCCAAACCTAAGCCACTTATTAATCCTCACTCTACAAAAATGTCATAGTCTTATGTTGAACTAGGAATACAGTAAGGGTTTTATCCCTACACAATACTAGACAAGGATTACAAAACCAAGGGGTCTTGATAATTAAGAGACTATAAAAACCTAGGATACAAAATCTCCAAACAATTCTCTTTCATGAAAGTATAATAATTAGTCTTGGACCTTTCCTCCAACATATAACCCTTAGTTATATGATTATGAAAGAGTTCTGTTAATTGGGGTTCAAGATCTTTGATGTACAAATGGTCAGAGTTTGTGATCTCTACTTAGGACCATGGATTTTGCATAATTTGTTTGTGCCATTTTGGAGGCACTTGTGGGTTACCAAAGGGAAACCTGTGCATTCTTGAGAAGCTACTGAAAGGAAACTAGTGAGCATATAGGAATATGCTTAGAAAACTATTGCGAGGAGAAAAAATTCATAGAGAATGCATAGTGAGATGGAAATGCTAAGCATAGGTGGTCAAGGGAGACCAAATATAACTATAACATATTCCCCCTAATGTACAAGGTCAGAAGAGGAGCCGATGGTTAAAATACATTATAAGGCATATAGGAACATGACAAGTGAAACCTAGGTGGAGTCCAACAAAAAAGGGATATGAAAGGTACTTGCAAACAAAAAGTAAAGTATGAGATGTCTCTCTTCCCTGAGGTAGGTATACCCATTCTCTAGTGAAAAATAAGGATCGCTGCCAAATGAAGTACATTATGAATCGTTGAAGCATATCAAATCCAATAACACGACCATGAAAGAATAAATAGCAGATCCATGTAAAAATGGGATCATAGCCATGAGAAAATACAAAGTGGATCTCTGTCTTAGTGTAGATCAAGAGAACAATCAGAACCACGAAGAGAAAAAATGGGCTCTTTATATATACCAATGAAATATGGATAAGTGGTACTACATAATAAACTTAGGTAGTAGAATCAAAGGGAAATGCCACCATAGCCCAAGGTCTTAAAGACAAATCCATTGTATGTATGAAACTACACTAGTGAATATGTGATTTAAATTCAAACATGGGAGAAACCATCTAATCACCAATCATTGATGTAAACCATTACTAGATGCAATGTGACCCATCCATAATTATAATGGTCACCAACATACCTAGTACATTCTAACAAGTCTGAATAAACGTTTTGATGTCAAACACCTATAGAATCAACTGATTAGTGTTTATTGAGGTATACCCTCTGTCAAGTGTGAGGGAACTTACCACTATGATTGCAAGCCCCAAGATACTTTGAAGTCTCTAAATTTCATTCCTAGAGAAAATGAGTAAGAGTTAATAGGGAGAGGTTTATTGGAAGGAGGGAATTAAAACATTCCACATTAAGCAACACAGGAGAGTATGAAGAACATGATTTGATTTGAGTTCTTGGACAATATCTGGAAAGAACACACCACCAAGTATGACTTTGTAATGCACCAGATCAAAATAGAACATGAATAAGACCCTCTAAGTAGCGACAATTAAGGAAAATCACTATCATAGGTGACATATTCCATTAATGAGGAAAATGGAACTCAAGGTACAACATGAATCCAACTATCTGAGTAAAGGTATCATCATTGAACATAGAGGAAACAATTTAATTAGAGAGTAATGTTGACCATCATTTGCTAAGCAAAAAGATACATACTAATTATGCAAGTAATTGCTAGGGTGCTCTCAACTCTAATTCTATCTCCCATAGCAATGTGTCTCTATCAATAGGAGAAGACCCACGAGTAAGAAGACAATGATGAATCCCTTCACACTAGAATGAGAAATAACATTGGTTACAATGATGAAATGAGAACAACTTGATACAAGGAAGGACAACATGGATGAGAAAGATATCTAGAGAATGATTAACACATGCTAGAATCTTCCCCGGATCATAGGAATGACATGATGGTGACCTACGTATAAACTAACACCAAAAGGGACCACTAATATAAACCATAAATGTAGGAGGCATTGAGGTAGAATCCATAAGCATTGGAAGAGTAACCATTTGGTGGAGTTCAAATTCATAATCATGGCATGGCTTCTAACTCAATACTAAAACCCAACTCTAAAGAACTAACTCAAACAAGTTAAGGATGACACGATATTATTTATGCCACATAGATACATGAATTATAGAGATATTTATACTTTTCCCCTTATATATATATAGTTTTGTGTTTTTCATATAATAAAATCCCTAAAAAAGAATAAAAGAATTCCATAATATAGTGGAGGAGACAAGTGTCGTAGGGCATGAAACTATGTGTTATGAGCACATAAAATAGACCTATTCAAAAATAAAAGTAAAAAAGGTGTTGTATAGTCAATGGACCATGCATAAGTAGGTATCCTCCAAGGACAAGGTTTGAAATGCATGAACAATGAAAGAAAACAATGAATGATAAAAGTGAATGTGAGGGTAGTCGGTAGTTTGCAACAAGTCATTAGGAAAAGAACATATGCAACAATATGAAATGCAAATGAAAATCTATCACAATGATGAAAGTGAATGTGAGGGTAGTCAGTAGTTTGCAACAAGTCATTAGGAAAAATAACATATGTAACAATATGAAATGCAAATTGAAATCTATCACAATGATGGGATTCCACTAGGAAATTGGATAGAAAAATATGAGAAATAATCATGCAGTTTCGAACTTGAAGTCATGGCATGACTAATAAGGCTCGTGAGCCTATGAGATAGACTTAGCATAAGTGAAAAAACAAAAATAAGGTTCTAACTAGGTAAACCCATGATATGTAAACTCTACTACTCAAATGACAACAAATGATGAATATGAATGAGTTAAATGTCACAACTTGGTATCTTCAATCCTAAGGCACAATGATGCAAAAGAAGGATGACAATGCAAAATGCAAGGCAAAACTACTAATCTCTACATCCTAGTCTAGAGTCATTTACCTCAAGATCTAAATAAATTGGCCTAAAAAATTCCAAATGAATGCCACTTGGCTTCCTTAGGCCCACAAACTATATAAACAACTTACTTGGGGTCAAATTGGTTAATAAAATGAATTCAACAAGAAAAATGGCACAAAAAATCACTTCTCATAGCAAAATATGGTTAAAAATTGATTAAATAAATTTAAAAAGTCATTTTTACCATTTCATTTAAAATTTTTACAAATTACATGAAAAAACAAAATTTTTACCCCAAACTTTTATGACAGATTTTGGGAGAATCAGACCAATTTTGATTTCATGTGGACTAGATACTTCACAATCTCATGCTATTTCGTTTAAGTGATTATTCTTTCAATTTATTTTATTTTATTTTCCAATATACAACTCTTTTAAATTTTATATATGCGTGCTTAGGAGTATTCTTTTTTGTGGGTCACTTGCATAAATGGATTTTGGGAGAATCAGACCGATTTTGATTTCGTGTGGACTAGATACTTCACAATCTCATGCTATTTCGTTTAAGTGATTATTTTTTCAATTTATTTTATTTTATTTTCCAATATACAACTCTTTTAAATTTTATATATGTGTGCTTAGGAGTATTCTTTTTTGTGGGTCACTTGCATAAGGCCTTGTTCATGATTGTTCTTAAGGACAATCATGAGCACATTTAGTTTTTTTATCTGTAAATGAAGGATTTATATCCCACTTTCTTCTCCAACACATATAATTTGTGTAATCAACTTTTTGATCTTTGTTTCTCTAACTTAATAAAATATCTCTATTCTCTGAATGGATACAAGTATTTTGTTCTCTATTCAATTTTGAGTGCAACTACTTTTGAATATTAGTGTATGGATCACTTTCTAGTGTAACCTACACACATCAACCAACTAATAATGCAATAGTAACCAAGCCAAAAAAAAACCAATACTTTGCAAATAATATGTCACTAAGAACTATGTCTTTGGTGCAACTCCTTTGCACATTGATATGCAACTGAACTAAATTTATCAAGACGATCAAGCCCGAGACTATGTTTCTTTGATTTTTGTATGGACATGAAGGCTCTACTTAGTTTTGGGTTCAATTCTTGGTTACCAAGTTGGTACCATATGCCAATAATAACCATCAATGAGTTCAAGTGACTCTTCTTCTATTGTTAATAGCAGATAAACATCTTCCATGTTAAGATAACAATGTACATTATCTAGACTTGTTTCCACACAAAATGAGCAATACTACTAGCTTGCTATGCAATGTTTGATAACCAATGAACTAAACTCAATGATCCTTCAGATGCAACTACTATATGTATGTAACCAACCTTCAATTCAAGATTTAATACAAGCAATCATCATCTCTATATGTATGTATTCTTCCTAATGACTATAATGACATGAATGAAGACAAAATGCATTGACCAAAGCAACCATAAGTTATTGGAGGTGGAATCCTCTCTTATTGGTTAATTAAAACACCCAAACTAAAATGTATTGTTCTAAGCATGGATGCACATATGGGTCTATCCCAATTTAGACCAACATTTAGGTATTTAATTACCCTTGATAATTTTTTTTTCTTTAAATTTTCCAAGAAAGGAAATGTATCAATTACCATTGTTGTCAAGCCAATATCAATACTATATCATTACCCATTGCCTAATGCCTTCTTGATGACAATTAAGTTCAAAACTACTATAACTATGCAAACATTCTAATACAAGACATATTGTAATGAATATATAGATAGCTCCAAGAATTAGAGAAGGAAAATACCAACCACTAAATGCCAAATGATCTGAATGTAAGGGATTAATCAATAATTTCTTTGATTAATTAAATAACCTCAAGTATCATCCCAATGTACAACCAAAATAAATGATCATATTAGTTGAATGGAATGCACATAGCCTATATGGTGGTGCGTATGACCTACAAACACTTAGAAACATTGTGTATGGCCTATGGAGAGGTTTCAATTGCTTGCTAAGAAATGCATGGTCTCTGTAATAACTACATATAGTAATTGAATCTTCAAAAAGTAAGAATATGGCCTGCGGTAGCCATGGCAAGCAACAATTATTATTTTTTCTCTTCTACAACAATCAATTGAACAAGAAAACATAAAATTAGAAACTCTATACAATAGTGCAATAGCCATATCATCTGAGCCATTGATGTTGAATCTTAGAGATAAACCAATGGTGTTCATTCCAACGTTATTAGGATTCTTTAATGGACAAGAGTAATGAAAACATGAACTAAAATTCAAAGCATTTCTATTAAATGAATCTTCACAACACTAAAATTAAGAGGGAGCCATTGGAATTATAATGTATATAAGAAAATGAATTTCTAAGAAAAGAGAACATAAATATAATGGGGAATTATCCATTTTAACCATCAATTCAACTACATGCAACATTGCTATTAAGATTTTAGTGACCAAAGTTGTTTTTCAGAATTGTTTGGAGAATCCACAATGTTAATAATTGTTTGTAGACGTTTTGAATCCATATTAGGAATGAATCCATCTTCATGACACAAAGTCAAGGAGGAAATATGAAAAGAGCAACAATAAATAGAATGAAAGGAAGAGGAAACCTAAGATATCCCCTTTAATATTAATAACATTACTTTGAATAATATTAATACTAATAATATTGAATCCTATATCAACAATTATATTAATGATAGGGTTTATGCTTATTAATTATCTTAATACCAATATTAATCTTAGTAGTAATATTAGAAATTTTAACTTAGCACTAATAATATTAATGCTAATTTTAGCATTGGATGATAGGGCTTATACTTAATACTATTCATAATACTAATTTTTTTAATACTACTCATAATACTAATAATTTTAATAACACTAACAATACGAATAATATTAATAATAGCATTAACCTTGTTATTAAAGGTAGGGATTATGCTTAATACCTTTAATAATACTAATAATAGTACCATTATTATTTTTAAGATTAATGTTATGGTTTATAACTTATTATTATTAATTTTAGGGTTCAACCTTAATACTATTAATTCTATGGTTTTTTCTTAGTACTATGAACAATATTACTATTATTAATACTTTCATTAATATTAACATTAATGTTAAAGATACATGAATAATTTTTTCTAGACCTTTATTAATACTATCATTAATATCAACATTAATGCTAAGGTTTATTCCTATACATTAATGACAAACACATATTACTATATATAGTTAATTCTATTCATAATACTAATAATTTTAATAGTATTAACAATACTAATGATATTAATACTAATATTAACCTTAGTATTAAAGGTAAGTTTTACACTTAGTACCTTTAATAATATTATTAATAATAGTATCGTTATTATTTTTAGGATTAACGTTAGGGTTTATTACTTAGTATTAGTAAATTTAGGGTTCAGTCTTAATACTATTAATTCTAGGGTTTTTGCTTAGTATTATGAACAATATTGTAATATACCAGATATAAAATGTATGCAAAACATAAATAAAATGCTAGTAATGGCAGAATAACAACAATATAACCAGAACATTCACCACAATAACATTGAAATGATATAAGAATAACAACAAAAATAACACTTTGAATCTGAAAGCAATGTTCACGGGCCTCTTCGAGGGGGAAACCTCCAGTTGAGCATAGCTCTATTACAATAATATCCAAGCTACGGTCCTCATACCCTTGACTCCTATTTATACTAAAAAGAAGCATCTAGAGGAATATCCTTCTAGAAGCGAAAGCTTCTATTAGGTCTTCTTACATCTGCCTTATTCTATTTTATTGAAAGGCCTTATTAATATTGACCTTTATTACATCTGAATATATTGTTCTACATATGTGCAGGTTAGGACCCTAACATGTTCGCCCCCTTAAAAACAACCTTGTCCTCAAGGCTTGAGATGAGGAAATTGCTGTAGAATGGTAGCTGGTTCCCAAGTGGCGTCTGTTGGAGTTGTATCTTTCCACTGGACTAGCACTTCCTTGATGGTTCTCTGACGTAGGCAATGCTCACACTGGTCCAAAACTGCTTCTGGTTGTAGCCAAATGGATCCTTCTTCAACTAACTCTGGAAGGTTGGTTTGAATTTGGCCCTTAGCTCCAATCACCTTCTTTAAGCATGAAACATGAAAAATAAGATGTAGCTTCAAATGCCTGGGCAAAGATAACTGATAGGTGACTTGTACCACATGCTTGAGCATGGTATAAGGACCATAAAATTCGGGTGCTAGCTTCTGACAATGCTCGACCTTGAGGGAAGTTTGCTTGTAAGGTTGCAGTCGAAGAAACACCCGATCCCCTTCTGCAAATTGACGTTCAGAGCGACCTTGATCTGCTTGTTGCTTCATGCGATTCTGTGCCATGACCAAATTCTCTTTGAGGGTACGGAGAATAGCCTCGCAAGTTGTAAGTGTTAGGTCAACCGTCTGGACCTTCAAGGCACCCGGTAAGTATAAGAGAACTGAAGGTGGCTTTTGTCCATATACCACTTCAAAAGGAGTCATGCGTGTCGCTGTATGGTATGAAGTGTTGTACCACCATTCAACTAGGGGTAACCATTGAGCCCACTGATTTTTCTTTTCCGAGGCAAAACACCTCAAATATGTTTCCAAACACTTGTTGACAACTTCCGTTTGGCCATCAGTCTGGGGATGATAATTTGTGCTGAGATGCAATTCTGTGCCTTGTATCTTGAACAATTCTTGTCAAAATTTGCTTGTGAAAGTTGGGTCGCGATTAGAAACAATAGAGTGCGGCATGCCATGAAGCTTGAAGACCTGATCCATGAAGATTTGAGCCACCATGGATGCTGTAAATGGGTGTTGAAGGGCGCATAAATGAGCATACTTGGAAAGGCGATCAACAACCACCATGATTATAGATTTATTTCCCAATTTGGGTAAGCCGGTAATAAAATCCATAGATATATCCTTCCAAATAGCAGGTGGAATTAGAAGCGGTTGTAGTGTGCCCGGTGATTTGATTGTTTCTCCCTTGTTGCATTGACACACGTCACATTCAGCTACAAAATTACGATTGTCCTATTTCATACCATTCCAGAAAAAGGAACGTTTGACCATGTCATAAGTTTTGGTGAACTCGGAGTGCCCTGCTGTGGGTGTAGCATGAAGCTCAGAAAGTACTGTGGATTTAAGATTTGATTGTTTACTTAAATACAAACGGCCTTTGTATCAAAGTTCCTCATGGAGCCAAGAGTACCTTGGAGAAGCTGGAGCATTGGACTACAATTGCTGGATCAACTGCGAACTTTTGGGATCTTGTAGCCATTCCTGGCGAACGGCTTGAAGCCAATCTGGTACAATGAATGAAAGAGAAAAAAGGGATCCTTCATCTTCATATTTTTGGGAAAGTGCATCTGTAACCACATTGTCTTTTCCTTTCTTATAAATGATCTCATAATCATATCCAAAGAGTTTAGTCAACCATTTTTGTTGTTCTGGGGAGGAAATGCGTTGTTTCAGAAAATACTTGAGTCTTTGATGGTCTGTCTTAATTTGGAACCGTTGCCCCAATAGATAAGGACGCCATAGATCCATGACATGCAGAATAGCCAACATTTCCTTTTCATAGATGGATTTGCCCAGATTTCTTTCAGATAGTTGCTTGCTGGTAAAGGCCAAAGGTCAACCCTCTTGCATAAGGACAACACCAATTCCTTTCCCTGAGGCATCACATTCCAACACAAAGGTCTTTGTGAAATTGGGCAGGGTGAGGACTAGAGTGGTGCACATGGCCATATTCAAGGTTTGAAAATCTTGAGCAATGACTGGAGTCCAAGTGAAAGAGTTCTTTTTGAGGAGAGCAGTGAGAGGTGCTGCAATCTTCCCATAATTCTTAACAAACTTGCGATAATACCCTGTTAAGCCTAGAAATCCACGCAAGCTCTTAAGAGTCTTTGGGTGAGGCTAGTCTTGCATAACTTCAATATTTTTAGGATCCACCCTAACGCCATCTTTGCCAACCAGATGACCCAAGCATTCTACTTTTGAGGCACCAAAAGCACATTTAGACTGTTTTAGGAAAAGTTGGTGCTGAGAGAGTAGATGGAGAACTCAATCCACATGAGCAAGATGGTTTGTCCAGGTTTTTCTATAGATGAGGATATCATCAAAGAAAACTAAGACAAAATGGCAGAGAAAAGGATGGAAGACATGATTCATGAGGCTTTGGAAGGTGGAGGGGGCATTACAAAAGCCA
>JASDQU010739390.1:100220-122247 GCA_032191745.1 Picea mariana | reverse complement strand
CATTTCATGGAACCACCATTGGCAATCATGATTTGGAAATTATTGACGGCATGGATGTAGCAATGAGTTTCTTGGGCAATGCGGCGATGAATAAAATTATGGGTGCTGCCACTATCAACCAGAATGATGACCTTCCGATGCTTGATGTAACTGATTAGCTTGAGGGTTTGGGGAGTGGAGAAGCCAGTGAGAGTATTGAGGGAAATGAATGGTTCTACTTCGGGAGGGTCTGAGGGAGGGGTTATGTTAGTGGATTCAGGTGATTCAGACATAGAGGGAGTTTCTTCATCTTCTTCCGAAATATCCTCGAAGATGGCCATAAAAATATTTTGTTCTTTACACTTATGGCCCGAGAAATACTTGTCATCACAGTTATAACAAAGGCCTTTGAGTTGGCATTCAACCATTTTAGCTCGGGTCAATTTTTGGATCTTTAGTGGAGCAGAGGGAGTAGTGGGATTTATTGGTTTAGGGCAAGGGATGAAGGAGGGTTTGCAGTTTGAGAAGATATAACCTGTTGTGCTTCTTTATCTCTTTTGGTAGCCTCCACCCAACTCTTAGGCCGAGCCATGAGGACATGGGCCCGAATTTCATCCTTGAGGCCGCTGATAAAACACTCTCGGAAAAAGGCATCAGACATGCCCTCTGTTTTAAAAGCCAGGCACTCAAAGGAAGCTATAAAGTATTCCACTGTTCCTAATTGTTTCAGCTTTGTCAAACAGCCCAAATGGTTGGTGTGAGTTTCAAAGCGTTCATAAATCTCTACCACAAATTGTGTCCAAGCAATATACCCTTGACGAGAATTTTTTCTCCATTGCCAACGTTCTTGATCTAGATGGAGAACACCATACCAGAGTTTGGCCAAGTCATCTGTAATGCTGTATAAAGAGAAGTAATGTTCCATTTGGGTTACCCAACCAGTGGGGTCGGAGCCATCAAATTTGGTCACATCCACCTATGGAAGGCATAGGTCACATTGAAAGTGATGGTTCTGCAAGGTATGGGAATGAGAGGAATGGTTACCTTCAGTATGTGGGGGTGAGGAAGAGGAAGGGTTATCTGTAGGGATATGCAGTTTGGTGCAGAGTGCCGAAAAGACTGATTCAAGCTGGGTGGTGAGGTCTTGTTTGATTTTTCCCATTGAGGACTGCATGGTTGTATTGATGGCGATGACATTGGCACTGAGTTGTTTCACTTCTTGTTGGGTTTCAATGAGACCAGATTGCAAGGTGTTGAAGCGAGCTTCAAAGTCTTGGCTACGAGTATGGGCCATGAGGATGGGGGAACTGAAAAGGGGCGGGCGAGGTAAAATCATTTTACCGAAAAAATGATATGGATGAATGTGATAAGGGCGAACATATGAATCCAATGGAATAGGTCTAAAATAATGGTGGAAAAATTTCCAGACTTTTTATTTTTTATTTTTTATTTTTATGGAGTTATACTCTGGTCTGAAGAATAATGCAGAGAGGAAATGCCCAAATGCTTAACCAAAAAGAAATGTGTATTTACTTGGCAACCCGAACACAGTTGCACGACAATAGATCTTGTCTATTTTAATTTGTTTATGTTTATGTCCCCAAGGGTTAGGTATTCAAGGGTTCTACAGACAAGGGTTTTCCCTGTGCTACAACTCTCTGATATACATGCGGGGTCCAATAGTAGTACTCGGCGCAATATCTCAGGGCACTAATTAAGGAGGATAGACCGTACCCTTAGTCATACTACCCGACTACCTAGGTACTAGAGAGTATCTTCCCGAGTGCTATTCTTGGTGACACTATAGCAGTCAGGCGACCGATTGGTTTATCTAAAGAGGGCTTCAGGTAATCTAGGCCGGTCTGTACATAGGTTCTGTCTGATGCGCTACCAATTGAAGGGGTACCAACAGGGGTTACAAGGGTGGCCAATAGATGTGCGCTTAAGTACCACTTGTATTTCCTGCATGTATGAATCCCTCAACCGTGGGTTTATGCGCGTAATGACAGATCTCTGTGGCTTAAAGACGTCGGAATACGTCTCTACCCTGAAAAAAAAATTTAACCCACACTTTCTGTCGAGGAAAGTGCTTTGATACCACTTGTAATATACTAGATATAAAATGTATGCATAACATAAATAAAATGCTAGTAATGGCAGAATAACAACAATATAACCAGAACATTCACCACAATAACACTGAAATGATATAAGAATAACAACAAAAATAGCACTTTGAATCCGAAAGCAATGTTCACGGGCCTCTTCGAGGGGGCAACCTCTAGTTGAGCAGATCTCTACTACAATAATATCCAATCTAGGGTCCTCATACCCTCGACTCCTATTTATACTAAAAAGAAGCATCTAGAGGAAGATCCTTCTAGAAGCGAAAGCTTCTATTAGGTCTTCTTACATCCGCCTTATTCTATTTTATTGAAAGGCCTTATTAATATTGACCTTTATTACATCCAAATATATTGTTCTACCTATGTGCGGGTTAGGACACTAACAAATATTAATAAATTATTAATACTATCATTAAATCTAGGGTTTTATTCCTTAAATACTATTAATATTGGGGTTCATTAAGATTCATACTTAATACCATTGATATTAGGGCTTATACCTTAATACTAGATTTAAATTTTAGGGTTTTTCACCATTTTCTCCTTAAATACGACATCTTAGGTTTCCTATTCCTTTCGTTCTCTAATATTTACTGTTGCTCTTCTCATCTTTTCTCCTTGGCTTTGTGTCCTGATATGGATTTGAAACATCGACAAATAATTATTAATACCATGGATTCTCTGAACAATTATGAATACATGCAACATGTTAAGAAAAATAAGAGAATCATTTCGCTCACAAGAATTACTCCATAACCACAAAGAAATCCCTACACAAAGATATGATATCCCTAGAAACCCAAATGGAAAAACTGGCTTTGAATTGTTGCTTAATCTTATTTTGTAAATCTTTAGTTACATTGTAGCCCATGACTCTCTCTTTGGATAGTGATAATACAAAATCCCTCTAAGAGTGAAATTACAAGAAGAAATAGGGAGATATGGGGTAGTGGCAAGGCCAATAGGACCGACCTTTCATTTCTCATTCCTTGGTCTTTTTCTCCTATTTTCATTTTTTTTTAATTCTTTATTTTTCATCTAATTTGTCTCATTTAATTTTACATTGCATTGTATTTTATGTCTTATCTAATATTCATTAATTTATGAATTATATCTCTAGTTACTGAGTTAGACAACCATTTGCTTCTTTAGATTCATTTTGGATCATTGTTGGTAAATAAAGTAGTGCACCTCATAAAAAATGAAAAAATAAAAAATCATGAAATGTCACTAAATCTAAATTATTTCATTGACCTTGTAGACATCATCAATATGCTAGTCGTGTGAAGAGAAATAGAGGAGGATGAATCCATTATACTCGAGAACCAAATAGTTATCTATACCCTTCATGATTGTGGACTCTTGAAATTCTTCTAGTGTCCAAACATTTGGAGCTAGAACCAACTACTATAGAGGTTGGTAGGATATTCAAATCCTAATCATGATGCATTTTATCTTGATGATGAGACCCTAAAGATAGATTTTGAGGATATATACTTCCTAATAGGATTATCCCAGTGAGGTGAGTTGATGATCCTGAAAGGAGGTTGTAGAGGGGAGGCTGCTAACACATTTACAAATTACCCTAACACTTACTGTGAAACATGTACATGAAAAGTAAGTAACCAAGTTCCCATAGGTTCCATCTAGGATTTGAGCCTAAAGACCATTACATAGATATCAATGACTGAAACACCACAGATATCCTCTTGTACACTAATCCACTATGACAATTAGACTAATAAAATTTGATTGTTCCATGGGTCCTTTCATCAATTTGAAGGGCTAACTAACAACTTGTAGGTTATGGAGGTAGAATAAATTAAGCTATGAGAGTATTTTGTGTTCTTTCTTATTGGAGAGACTCCTAGTTATGTGCCCATGAATATTTGTACCACTGATAGGGTTGATAGATCCCAAGATGACTAGATGGATACATCTCATGTATAGGATGGGGAGAGGCCAATTCACACATGCCTTCTTGTATGAGTTCTTTGATTGGTGGTTTGAGTAGATAATTTGTATCAATGACTACTCTTATGCAAGGATTTACTTTTGACATGATAATAAGATAGCACTATATCCTAGAGCCCAATGGGGCCCCATTGCTAAGAACAATATCTCATTTTTTTTAGTATCTTTTAATGTTTCTATATTTGTATATTATTCAATTTTTAGGCTTTTACATGTATATAAATTTTTGGTATGTAATTCTAATGACAAAATGTGTGCCAATATTATAGATGTAGGTCCAATTTATATATATAGAATCCCTTATAACCATAAGAGAGGTAGAGAGGAGGACCATACCACATGAGTAGTACTAGATACAAGCATGGTTGTCATAGAGATATGAAGAATAGTCCAAGAGGTCTAGTGGAACCTCAAGGGGTTGATCAATGACAGGGATGACTTTAGGGGCTAAATTTCTCTCATGGGCTAATTTTCCATGGTTTTTCCAAAAATGAGATTTGCTATTTTAAAAATTATTTGCCCAAATTCTATAGGATAAAATTATTTTACCTTAAAAATCGCCAAAATTTTATAAAAACTATATAAAATACTTAGAAATTTGAATATTTTTACAAAAATATAGCCAAACATTTATAGTTGACATATGAAGGATTAGTAAGATTCGCCAAGGTTTCTACATTTTAAAATAAATTTCCATCCTTAAAATCATCTATGTTGATCATAGAGGTTCTAGGGACACATCTGGAGGACATATTAGAGTATATTTAGAGGCATGTAGTGGGAGTTTCATGCATTTGGTAGTGGTTTCTATGATGATTAGCTATAGTGGTCAATAATGGTACCATGGAGTTCAAGAGGATCAAGAGTCTAAGGTGTAGTCCTCCCTACTTGAGTTTTTTGTGGTCAACAAATAAAGACCCATTTTGTATCATCATAGGTTGTAGAGCCCATTTTTTGTACATGACATTACATTTTTTTTGACATGCTGCAATATTTTATTATATATACATATGATTTTGGTTCTACATATGTGTGCAAAAATTATAGGGTTGTTTTTTCATAATTATGTACATGTATGCTTTGATTAAATTAACATGAAAAATGTCAATCCAAATTGTAATTATCTCATGAATTTGTAAACCCATTAAATCTCCCTAGCACATTAATATAAGTGATAAACTAAAAATAATGCTCAAGAAGTCTCACCTATAAATACTTTCAAACAAGCATAGGATCACGAGCACAATAGATGTTATTTAAATGAGAGACCACTACTTGTGAATATAGGTGGAAAATCATATGTAGTGCATTGAGTGCAATATCTTCAACAAGAATTTTAATAAATTCATTGTACTTGGAAACATTATTGGTCATAGGACCAATAATTTTTTTTCTTGACTTCACAAGCTGGCCCATGGCAAAGTAAATTAGCAAAGCCATGGAAGTAATACTCCATATGCATATAATAGAACCATATATGAATCCCATATATATAAGTGCATCCAACAACATCTTCCAATCAAGAACAAAGCATGCCAAGCATGAGCCAAAAATCAAAGTAAAATAAAACAAAAAACAAAAAATTATATACAACATGTAGAAGGGTATCATGAGGCATTCCTAATTATTCATAATACCTATTTAGATGAATCCCATTGTGGGGCTCATCTAAAGGAGTCCCTTAAAAATAAACAAGTTCATAAGCTCATTTTCATAAAACACACCTCACAATATAAGGACCATGCCAAATTGGTTCAAATTTCCCTGCATATAGTTTATCATTATCCCGATCATAGACCAAGACTAAGACTCCTTCTGAGAAGACACGAGGTTGTTTTTTTTTTTTATCATTTTGAGATTTAACACACTTCCTATGAGCCTAATTTGTGGTATCGACATCTCGACAAAGTTTGTCGAGGCATTCTAGATAAACAAGGTGCTACTCCATTGAGGTATTGAGAAAGATATTTATGACTAACTTTAATGAAGGGATCTCACATTCAATCGAGAGAACTACCTCCACTCCATGCAAAATTTAGAAGGGTTTGAAACCCATGGTAGTTTTGAATAAGGTACAATATGCCCAAAGAGCTATAGAAACATCAAATTCTATTTGGAATTGTTCTTATTAATTATCCTTTGGATCATGGTATTCAAAACCTTGTTGATGGCTTCTACTTAACCATTTTATTGAGGATTCTATGATGATGAATGCTCTTAACAAAACCAAAACTTAGTGACTAATTTACTCATTATTTTGTTTCAAAAATATGTACGATGATCTATAAATATTTCAAAAGGTACACCAAACTTGGAAATAACACGATTGAATATGAATAGTGAACTGTTCATACGATCATTTATTAAAGCTTCCCACTTAGTGAAGTAGTCAATGACCATAATGATGTGCTTATGACCATCAATAAAGGCTAGTTTATATTTTGTAAAATCAACCCCCCACTTAGTGAAGGGACCAACAATGACTAAAGGGTGCAACAGGGTAGGATGGGCATGCATTTTATTAGTAAATACTTAATAAGGATGACACTCCGTAGCCATTTCAATGCAATATTTAAATATTAATGACTAGAAGTACCCTAAACACAATTTTTTTTGGGTTATTTCCATTCTAGAGAGATGATCACCACATTATCCACTATGACAATAATTTAAGACCTTATTAGACTCTTCATGCACCAAACATTGATGCATAATTAATTCAACCTATGACAATATAGAGTGTCATCAATGATGAGGTATTTCCTAGCTTGGTGGGGAATGCATTGATGCTTGTCAAAAGATAGTTTATAAGACCATTGATTTTGTGCTAAGCCCTAAATAGTGTCACATTACCACTTAATTGGGGCATATTACATTAATAATGTTATTTTATTTATGTCATCTTGGGTCCATTAGTTGTAATATTACCTCCTAGTCTCCTATATATATATATATATACACCAAGGAAACCTTTTCATTTGGAATAATCTTGTATTTGGAAATTTATGTGGTGTATAAGGAGGTTTCCCCCTCGAAGAGGCTTATTATATGAAATTATCTCTTTTTAGGGCATTGAGTACTTATTTTGAGGTTTTTTTATGCTATTTTGATATTCGGTTCTTAACATTTGGTATCAGAGCTCAAGGTCTTGGGGTTTCAGTGCTGCATCTGCGACACCTTGGAATTTTCACTATAATTGTTTTTCTATGATGTTTCAGAAGGAACCCCTTGGAGGATATTTATTAGACAGATCAAGGTACACAAGGTTCAAATTTCAGATTATGAGGCCATATAATTTTGGAGATATATCTTATGTAAGATAGGGTTCTAGAATAATCATGGATTTAATCATCACAAAAGTTTTGATATAAAATGTTTTATGTAACATTTCAAACCATGAGACTTGGAGGATATTCATAGAAATTATGAAAGTAGCTGTGATAATTTTTTTGTCTTCTAGATCATCCTGCTTTTGTAGATAAACCTTGTTTAAGATAGGGTATCTGACTAGTCATATTAACTAGTCTCAAACAAGTGTTCTGGGTAAAACAATGATATAGTCTTCAATGAGTATCCAAATTAAGTGAGACTAGTTTCATTGGACAATGAACAATTGGTAGTATTTTTGGTACAAGTTTCATAATAAAATATCAGATATTGTGCTCTTGGCACACTTTACAAGTGCGCTCTCCTGGAAGGGACAAAAATAAACAAGGTGTGGGGAAGTTACCATAACATCCACTTGGAACATCCAATTTTAATAATACTTATGGCATTGTAGAGAATAAATATCAAAGAACTACAAAAAGAAATTTTCAGACCTAGAAGGGCCGAAACTTTGGAGATACAGAAGAAGAAAGATTGTCTAGCAGAACCACACTGAAATCAAGGTTTAAAAGTGATACTTGGCCAACATGCCACCAAAAAAGGGAATTTATAGATCAAATAATCCTCCAGACATTCCTACTTGGAATCTTGATGAATGTGAAGAAATGCGTAGGGACATAAATGATTTACAAAAGAAGACAATAACAAAAGGTGAACTATAAGGGATGATGGATTCAACTAAAGCTAAGTTGGAGGCAATAATGGATACTGAGATGGATGGTTTAAAAAGGGAGATCATGGAAGGATTGAAATATTTCATAATAGAAAGGCCACCTGAAAGTGAAAATGTATCCCATGAAATTCATGATGAGTACATAAGGAAGATGAATCAACACTGGAGAAACTCCAACTTTGGGTTGAAGACCAATCACTTTCCTAAGATCGATATGAGGAAGTTTTATGGCAAGGATCCAATCACATTGATACTTAATTTGGAGTAGTTATTTGATCTACATGATGTGCCACATACACAAAAGGTATGAATTGCTTCTTTATATTTAGAACCCAATCAATTTTTGTGGTATCGATGGATTTGTTCTCCCAAATCACTTGTTACTTGGAAAATTTTCACAGAAGAAATGATAGCACACTATGAGGATACAAGGAGAAATACCTTCTTTAGCCAATTGATAAATCGCAAGAAAAAGGGTTCAGTTGCAGAGCACATTGAGAACTTCCAAAGATTGATTATAAAGGTAACATATATTCCAAATGAGCACCTGATTGATGTATTCATAAGAACTTTAAAGGATAACATTCAACATGAGGTTTTCCTTTGGGAACCCAAATCATTGGAGAATGCATTTAGGGTGGCGAGAAATGTTGAAAGTAAAAATATGCCTATGGCTACTAGAAGGACCACTCCTAACATTTTTTGAGAGAATAATGTTCCTTCTTATAAAACACCTCAACCTACAAGGTTGACACCTCAACAATTGGAGGAAAGAAAAGAAAAATGTTTATGCTTTAATTGTGACAACAAGTACATTAAGGGACATAAGTGTGGTGAGAATAAATTATTCTACATATATTGTGAAGAGGAAGAAGAACAAGAACATGAACAAGAACAACAACCATCTCAAGATGAAAACATAGAAGAGATTTATTCTAAAGAGTTGACTCCCATGATCTCATGTAATGCATTGGCTAGAATTAGCACTCCTCAAACCCTAAAGATTGAAGGATATATCAAAAAGAAAAAGGTAATAGTCCTAATTGATTATTCTAGTACTCATAATTTCATTCACTATAAATTAGCCAAATATCTCAATTGATTTATGTATCCAACACTAGAGTTTCAAGTCATGATTGCAGATGGAGGAACTATCAATTGCTCAAGAAAATGCCATAAGATCAATCTTAGTATGGGGGAATATGTAATGAATAGTCCAATGATTGCTATACCCATGGGTGGTGTTGATGTCGTACTAGGAGTCCAATGGTTACAATCATTGGGAACAATGGGTTTTAATTTTCAAGAACTTTTCATGAAATTTTCATTGGAAGGAAAACAAATTGAGTTAAGGGGTATAACTGAGAAACCCAGTAAGGTGATAAGCTCTAATGGCATGACAAAATTCTTGAAAAATGGGCATCAAGGTGTAATTGTACAACTATGCTCACTATATGTTCAAACATTTAAGCCATCTATTCCTCTATATCTCCAAGGTATAATTGATAAGCATTCCAAAGTATTCAAATGCATTCCCAGAGGCCTTCCACCCACTCAAAATCATGATCATGATATTCACCTAATTGTTGGGAGTGTTCCTCCTAGCATCATGCCTTACATATACCCTTATGCCCAGAAGAGTGAAATTGAACTTATGGTTGAAGAAATGTTAGAGGCTAGCATTATTAGACCTAGCCAAAGTTCTTACTTTGCATCGGTGGTAATGTTACTCAAGAAAGAGGGATCATGGCGTATGTGTCCAGATTATAGAGAGCTCAACAAGATCACTATGAAAGATAAGTTTCCAATTCTCGTCATTGATGAATTGTTAGATGAACTACATGGAGCAATCTATTTCACAAAGTTGGATCTCTATTCAGGGTATCATCAAATTAGAATGAAGGAAGCACATATCCCAAAAAAAACATTCCGAACTCATGAAGGCCATTATGAATTTTTGGTCATGCCTTTTGGCCTTACGAATGCACCTTCCACATTCCAAGGGTTGCTGAATTCCATTTTCAATCCCTTCCTTCGCAAATTTGTGTTAGTATTTTTTGATGATATACTAATCTACACAAAATCTTGGGAGGATCATGTGCGACATGTTGAAAAGGTGCTAGAACTACTAAATAAGCAACAACTATATGCCAAACCATCCAAATGTTTCTTTGGGGTGAAGGAGGTAGAGTATTTGGTTCATATTGTATCTCATGAAGGTGTCAAGGTAGACCCTAAGAATATTAAGGCCATGATGGATTGGACGATTCCCAAAACATTGAAGAATCTTAGAGGATTTTTGGGTTTGATAGGTTACTACCACTAGTTTGTTCAGAAATATGGAAGAATAGCAACACCTTTAATGAAATCAACTAAGAAGGATGCATTTTCATGGACTTCAGAGGAAACTCAAGCTTTTGAACAACTAAAAGAGGTGATGTGCAAATCTGCTATCTTGACCACACCAGACTTCACAAAAACCTTTATTGTGGAGTGCGATGCCTCGAGAAATGACATTGGTGTTGTTCTAATGCAAGAAGGAAGGCCCCTTGCTTTTGAAAGTCAGATACTCAAGGGAAAGGACTTACAAAAACCCATTTATGAGAAGGGAATGATGGAAATACTACATGAATTGAAGAAATGGTGCCCTTACCTAATAGGTAGGCACTTCATGGTCAAAACAAATCATGATAGTCTTAAATACTTCTTGGAACAAAGAATATCTTCAGAAGAACAACACAAATGGGTGACCAAGATGTTGGGTTATGATTTTGAAATCATCTACAAAAAAGGGAAGAAAAATGTTGTGGCAGATGCACTCTCAAGAAAGGATGAATATGTTGAGGCCTTTCTCTGTGCTATTTCAATCATCCAACCCGATTGGATAATAGAAGCGAGGGATGAATGGAAGAATGACAAAAACGTGTGGACTCTCATTCAAAGGTTGCAACAGGATTCCAGTGCATGGAATATGATCATGTGCCTTAGGAGAAGCAATCTAAGCTAGATAACAAGGTAGTGAAATGTATATTCATTCGCTATGGAGTTGGTGTGAAAGGGTGAAATATTTGGGATCCTATGGTTAGAAAAATTTTGTATAGAAAAAAAATTATGTTCAAAGAAGTTAAGCCTTCTCCCATAGTAGTGTAGCTAGAAGAGGATGACAAGAAGTCAATGTTTCAACTACCACCAAAGACCAAGAAAGATGAACCAAAAAGTGAACAAGTTTATGAAGAACCCAATGAGGAGGAGGGTTCAAAGAGTTTGGAAGAGGAGGAAGAAACTCTGCCTCAAAATTTAAGGAGGTCCACTTGGAAAAGAAGGAAACCAAATAGGTATAATTAGAATCCTTATTAATTCAGATGTATATTTTCTTTATCTGCTAACACCGATGATCATAGAACTATGAAATAGGAAACAAATATGGAAGATAAGGCTGAGTCCTAGAGACTAACCATGGATGAGAAAATGGTTGCACTTAGAAAGAATGATACATGGGACTTGGACCCATTTCCTAATGGATAAAAACCCATTGGTGTAAATGGGTGTTCAAAAAGAAGATCGGTTTAGATGGCAGTGTTGAAAAGAACAAGGCAAGATTGGTTGCAAAGGGATATTCCTAGGTTGAGGGGATAGACTTTGGTGAGATATTTTCCCTAGTTGCTAATTTAACATCTATTAGGTTCCTATTATTTGTAGTAGTGGAATATGATTTAGAGATAGAAAAAATGAATGTGAAAAGTGCATTCCTACTTGGTGACTTGAAGGAGGAGATTTATATGACACAACTATAGCACTATGTTGAAAAAGTTAAAGAGTCATTGGTTTGCAAGTTAAAAAGGTATTTATATGGTCTTAGACAATCTCCTAGGATGCGATACCAAAAGTTTGATTCCTTTGTGTTGGGATTAAGGTTCCTAAGATCCAAATCAGATAATTATGTGTATTACAAACATGACGATGGTCATTTCCTTGTTATCACTCTATATGGAGATGATATGTTATTCTTTGTTAATAGTAAGGATGCGATTTCTGATTTTAAGTCTTACATTTTAACACAAGTTTATATGAAGGACTTGGGGGATACAAAATATGTCTTAGTAATGGATATTGAGAGATATAGAGTGAATGAAAGGATTTGGATGAGGCAAAGTAAGTATGTAAACTCTATGCTACAATGCTTTTATATAAAAAATAACAAACCATTGAGTGTTCCAATTTCTATGGGAACTAATATTTTAGTTGAGTAGTGTCCTACAACACCCACAGAGATGGAGGATATGACTCTATTCCTTATGCTAGTGAAATTGGTTGTATGATGTATGCTATGGTCTGTACTAGACCATGCATTTCCCAAGCAATGAAAGTCTTGAGTCAATTCATGGCTAACCTTGGATGTGAACATTGGGCTGCAACAAAGAGGGTGTTCAGATATTTGCAAGGTACTTCTGAATATTCCATTTGCTATCATAATGATGTTTCAGTGGACCCACACTTAGTGGATATATAGGGTTATGTTGATTCTCATTGGGTAGGGGATGTGGATAGAAGGAGTTCTATGAGAGGATGCATGTTTTATTTGTTTGGTGGAGCAATGATGGCACAACACCCCTACCTCAGCAGGTTCTACATGACCTCCCAGTCTAAGGATCATTCTTACTCCCCCCGTGAGTCTGATTGACTCTTTGATTCTTCGCCAGAAATTGTCAACACACAAGTGTTTATCCAAAGGTCCTTAGCAGTTATGCCTACGAAAGCAAGCACTAAGCATCAAATCTTACCCACGTGGCCGGCTGGTGTAACCACAACCTTCACCCGAAAGGGTATTTCGGGTTTCACGACTTCACAATCCTTGATTTGAGTCCCTCTGTCTCGTTAATCCCCAGAACCCCGAAAAGGTCTAATAGGTAATTTGTTCCTCCCTTGACTTCACTTGACGTGACCTCCAATGTGATCTAGGCCCCACATGTTTCAGCACCTCAGGATTTCACGTAACGACGAAATTCAATACAACAACTCCCTCTGCCCGATAGCCGAAATTGCGATGGATTCTCGCCACAAATAAATGGATCTAAGCTTCCTGTGATTTGACGGTTCTGATTCAATCGGGACTTCGTGAATCGAGAATTCACAACTCTCGACTTTGAGTCACACTCTTCTTCCATGCCCCGAATTCAGAAATTATGAAACTCGAGCATGAGATCAACGACTCTCGTTGATCCAGATCCAACAACCACTATTCCTCCTAAACTTCTGAATGCCAAATGATCCTCAGCCTTAACCCTTCTGTGGGTCTGTAAGATCTAACGGTCCACGAAATTTCGTTGATTCTCCCTCTGAGAATCAAAGACTCTTGAATACTTTGGTGTCTTTCCCTTCTAAACTTAACTTCTGTGAGGTGACTTCAGGCCTCGTTCTTCCCTTGAATTCTTCAAAAGATTCTATCCTTCCTGAGCTTGACCTCTACTACGGGTTCAAGGCTTCAAAAGGATTCTTGCACGCACTCCTTGCGACATTCAAAATAACCTCTGGTTGTTTAAAATCTCCAACTTTGTGCACTTCCCTGGAACAATAGTTCTTCAACCTTTCTGCTATGTTGGAAAAGTCTAAGACTTCAACCGGCCTGCGCACACCTTGCACGATTTTGTGCGATAGTTGCACTTCCACTGGTATAAGAACAAAGATATCCCTCCTGACGTTTTCTGAGATAAAACTCAGAACTCTGTCAACGCACTCTATGCAGACCCTCACTGCACTCCTTGCAGAAATTCTCAGGATGAGAAACAATTGAAACTCATACTCCTCCTCTCCCAGACCTCATACATTCAATATGAAATCAAGAACATACACACATATAGCATTGAAACAAAATGCATAACAAAGAATATAAGCAAAACTGTAAACATACCATTCAATAGATGTAAACAAAATTCATCACAACACCATGAAATTGGATCAAAGCTTCTTTGTATTAATCCAAATGTATGTGTACATGAGTTCTCTATTATTCTGTTCTCTTTTTCTCTACGACTTACAATGAGAATAACTGAATACAATACAATACCTATGAGAGAGCTTTCTAGAGTTTTCCCTCTTACATCTCTAGCTATCTAATCGAAATTAAAAGCTACAACTACTTTACATTCATTACAATTAAATGCCTCCATATTCGACAGATGAGAGAAATGCTCAAGATCTGCGTTAGAATCTTAAAACATAAATGCAAACACGTCTTCCTAGATATTACATTAATGCTTCTTCATTCAAATTCAAAATGTCTTCAAAATGTGCACTGGTGCATATCTAGTTGTCCTCCACTTGCGCTTTCTTTGTTGGCTTGTTTACGATGCTCCTGCATCATACTCCTCTGGCCAAAACATTAATGAACTCCTGCACCGTCTTTCCATGTTTTTGGATATTTGCTTCGCTTTCCCAACTGGCATCCTCAATCGAGTGTCCTTTCCATTTGACCAAATATTCAAAGTATGTCTTCCTCCAGGTCTTCTTTCCAACTCTCTGATAAATTATCTTTTCCATCTGTGGCTTTTCAGCTACAGGCATCTGTCTGACCCACTGAATTTCTTTCTGAACCTCCTATGTTCCTGCTTCATCAAATCTGTAAGGGTACATATATTCTATGTTGAATATGGGTGATATTTCTACCTCATTTGGTAATTCAATCTTGTAAGAATTTGCTTCAAACTTTCACAAAATCTTACATGGTCCAACTTTATTCATCTTCAACTTATTGTATGTTCCCCTTGGGAACCTTTCCTTTATGAGATGCGCTGGAACCAAATCACCTACTTCAAATTGAAGTTCTCTCATGTGTTGATCTGCTCTACGCTTGTATTCCTAGTTAGAACTCTTTAACTACTCTTTGATTTTGTTGTGGAGCTCTTGCATCTCTTCTACAAAATAATCTACTCCAACACTTCTAAATTCATTATTCTCTAAGTTCCTCAACTCAGATATTCCTCTCAGCTGCATTCCATACATAATTTGGAATGGGCTTTGTCCTATAGTCCTGTTGGGTGAGTCATTATATGAAAATTCTGCTTGCGGCATAATCTGATCCCACTGACTGTGATGTTCAACTACCAGACTCCTCAACAAATCTCCCAAGCTTCGGTTTACTACCTCAGTTTGTCCATCCGTCTAAGGGTGATATGCTGAGCTAAAAGATAAATTTGTTCCCATCTTCTTCCATAGGGTCCTCCAAAAATGACCAACAAATTTGGTATCCCTGTCCGATACAATACTCTTGGGTAACCCATGAAGTCTAACAACTTCTTTGAAAAACAGATTTGCAATGTGTGTTGCATCACTGGTTTTCTGACATGGTATGAAATGTGCCATTTTAGAAAATCTGTAGACTACAACGAATATGGAACCACAACCCCTCTTTTTCCTTGGCAGTCCTCACACAAAATCCATGCTTACCGCGTCCCAGGACCTCTCTGGTATTGGCAATGGTTGATACCATCCCGTATTCTGTCTTTTCCCCTTTGCATGCTGGCAAATACTGCATTTGTTGAAAAACTTCTTAACATCTGTCCTCATTCCTAGCCAATAATATAGACTGTTCAATTGCACAAATGTTTTTTCATGGCCGAAGTGTCCAGCCAATCCCCCACTATGTTTTTCCTTCAGAAGATTCTCTCTCATAGAACTCTTCAGAATACACAACTAATTTTCCTTGAATAATAATCCATCCTGAATTAAATATTCAATCCATTGTCTTCTGTCTCTGAGAAATGGATTCTCACATGCTTCATAAGCATCTTTAAAATCTGGATCATCTCTGTACATATCCTTAAGGCTATCAAAACCTAAGGTCTTCACACGAAACTCCTACAAAATCAAACACTTCCTACTCAAAGCATCAACAACTTTGTTAACAGTTCCAGAAATGTGCTTTATAACAAAAGTGAAGTTCTGCATATATTCAACCCATTTTTCATGTTTCTGGTTCAGTTTTTCCTGTCGAGTTATGAATTGTAAAGCATGGTTATCGCTATACAAGACAAGCTCTTTCAAAATCAAGTAATGTCTCCATTTTTTCAACGCCTGTATGAATGCATAAAACTCCTTGTCATACGTTGAATACTTCATCTTGGTCTCGTTCATATTCTCACTGAAGTATGCAATCAGCCTATTGTCTTGGCTTAATATTGTTCCAATCACAAAACCACTTGCGTCACATCTGACTTGAAATGTTTTACTGAAATCTGGCAGAACTAGAATTGGCTGTCCAGTTATTTTCTCTTTCAACAACTTGAAACTTTTCTCCACTTCCTCTGTCCAATGAAAATATTTATGTATTTTCTTGATTGTGCCCATCATTGGTGCACATATCCCACTAAAATTTCTGATGAACTTCCTGTAAAAATAGCCAATCCATGGAAGCTTCTGACTTCAAATATACTCTTTGGCGATGGCCAATCTCTGATTTCTTTTACCTTCTGAGGATCCATCTTCAACTCGTTCAAAGAGATCTCAAAACCTGAATAAATGAGCTCTTTCTTCATGAAAGATGACTTCTTCAAATTTATCAACAATTTCTCTTGCTGCAATCTCCTCATTACTAAAGCTAAGTGTCTCAAATTTTCTTCCTTAGTCTTACTGAATATCAGTATATCATCAAGATACACAATTGCAAACTTCCCAATGAAATCTTTCAAGACTTCGTTCATCAATATCATAAAAGTACTTGGCGTGTTCGTCAAACCAAATTACATGAAACACCATTCATATAGTCCTTCATTCGTCTTGAATGTTGTCTTCGATTCATCACCTTCCCTCATCCTAATCTGATGATATCCTCTCTTCAAATCGATCTTTGAAAAAAAATTTGCTCCACTCAAGCAATCCATCAAGTCATCCATCTTGGGTAAAGGAAATCTATACCTAATGGTTATTTTTTTTATAGCCCTCGGATCTGTACACATTCTCCATCCACCATCTTTCTTTGGGCTTAACACTGTTGGTACAACGCATGGACTCAAAATTTCTTTAACCAACCCCTTGTCCATCAAATATTGGACTTGCTTCTTGAATTCTTCATTCTCCTGCGCCGTCACACTGTACGTTGCTTTGTTTGGTAAACTTTCTCTAGGTATAAGATCAATGTGATGGCTTATACTGCTGATAGGTGGAAATGAACAAGGTAAATCATCCACCACTATATCAACGAACTCTTCCAGCAGTTCCTGAATTTCTCTAGGTAGATCATCTATCTTGGTACTGGTTAATATGACTCTGGGTTTTCTCACCATGACAAACTGCATTTTTTCTTCTTTCTTTACCTCCTCAAGAAGTTCCTTCCCACTCATGAGAAGTATAGTATTGTTTGTCTATGTTTTCACCTCCTTGTCTTTAATTGGCAACAACATATGCGTCCTACCATTCTTCTCCAAGGTGTATGTGTTCCTTCTCCCATCATGAACAACATTTCTATCATATTGCCACGGTCTTCCCAACAAAATATGACAGACATCCATGGGAATAACATCACATAAAATTTCATCCTTGTAACTCCCTATCTTAAATTCAACTAAACATTGTTTAGTGAAAGTTACTCGATGTCCCTTTTGCAACCACAAAACCTTGTATGGGCTTGGATGTGCAACTGTCTCCAATTCCAGCTTCTCCACCATCTCTGTGGATACTAGGTTATCTGTGCTTCCACTGTCCACTATCACCTTGCATACCCTATCCTTGGTCTTGCAAGCAGTTCTGAACAAACTATTTCTCTGGACTAGATTCTCTATCTCTTTCTCTGGTTTCAAGAGAATTTTCTGCATCATTAAAGATCTTCCGTCTTTTGCATCTTCTGCCTCAACATTTCACCTCTGTGCTTCTGAAATGTGAGCTTCACCTCCTCCATCTCTTTTTCTATCAGGACATTCAAAAGACTTATGTTCGATATTTCCACAGAAAAAACACTTTATCTCACCTCCTCTGCCTCTTCCTCTTCCTCTTGCTCGCGGAAAAGTGTTTCTATTGGCATATTGTCTTCCCTGTGAGCTTCCTCCTCTTTCTAGGTGAGCATGAGGTTTCTTTTCTTCATCCTTGGGTTTTTTCACTCTGTCTTGGGCAATTTCCTTACCTCTGCTTTGACTTCTACCTCTGCCTCTATGACCTTGCTTTTGGGCTAATTTTTCTTCAGCCTTCAGGGCCATTTGATAAGCATCTTCTACATTCCTTATTGTCATCATGCTCATCTCATCTTGAATGTCATATCTTAGACCATTCATGTATCTGGCGACCTTTTCATCATCACTTTCACGATGACCTGCACTAATGTTTATCTTGTAGAACTCTTCAGTGTATTCCTTCATTGTCATCCCTTTCTGTCTCAAATTCTGCATTCTTCGAAACAAGTTAATTTGGTAATCTCTATGTATAAACTTGGCTTTCATCTTTGTGACCATTCTATCCCAGCTTTTGATTCTTTTCTTGCCTTTGCAATTCCTGTCTGCCTGTAGTTCATCCCACCATAGTGCTGCATGACCCTTAAATCTAGTGACAACATGTTTAACTTTCTTATCTTCCTCGACATCCTCATAGTCGAAGTATTTGTCCAGAGCTCTAAACCAATCTAGCAACTCTTCAACGTCTAAGTTTCCTTCGTACATTGGAATATCCATTTTTTCTCTGTCACTTATTCTTGCAACAACTCTGAATAGACGTTCTTCTATAGCATCTTCAACTGCAACTTCTTCTTCGGCTCCAACCTCATTTTTTCTTTCGGCTTCACTAACATCTCTAGAGTCAGTTGTTCATCTCTATGTTGTCTCCATAGCATATAACCAAGCATGGAGTTATCTCATTTCCATTTCCATAGTTGGATCGGGTATTGGTCTCTCTCTCCTTCTTGGCAGCATTGTTTCAATCTGTTCCACGAAGAATTTGAATCACAACTTGCTTTCTGTCTTCTCTCACGCACAAATAAAATATTGTAAGCTCTGATACCACCTGGCGCAACACTCCTACCTCAGCAGGTTCTGTATGACCTCCCAGTCTAAGGATTGTTCTTACTCTCCCCGTGACTCTGATTGACTCTTTGATTCTTCGCAGGAAATCGTCAACACACAAGTGTTTATCCACAGGTCCTTAGGACTTACGCCTGTGCAAGAAATCACTAAGCGTCAACTCTTACCCACGTGGTTGGATGGTGTGACCACAAACTTCACCCGAAAGGGTATTTTGGGTTTCACAACTTCACGATCCCTGATTTGAGTTCCTCTGTCCCATCAATCTCCAAAACCCTGAAAATCCCTTAACTTCACTTGACGTGACCTCCAATGTGATCTGGGCCTGACATGTTTCGACACCTCGAGATTTCATGTAATGAAAAAATTCAATACAACAACTCCCTCTGCCCAATAGCCGAAATCATGATGGCTTCTCGCCACAAATCAACGGATTTAAGCTTCCCATGATCTGATGGTTCTGATTCAATCAGGACTTCATGAATTAGGAATTCATAACTCTCGACTCCGAGTCACAATCTTCTTCCACGCCATGAATTCTGAAATGAAGAAACTCGAGCATGAGATCAATGACTCTTGTTGATCTGGATCCAATGGACAATATTCCTCCTAAGCTTCTGAACGTCGAATGATCCTCAGCCTTAACCCTTCCGTGGGTCTGGAAGATCTAATGGTCCACATAATTTCATTGATTCTCCCTATGAGAATTTCGACCGCTTGTTCAAAATTCTCAAAGACTCCTGAATACTTTGGTGTCTTTCCTTTCTGAACTTAACTTCTGCAAGGTGACTTTAGGCCTCGTTCTTCCCTTGAATTCTTCAAAAGATTCTATCCTTCCTAAGCTTGAACTCTGCTATGGGTTCAAGGCTTCAAAAGGATTCTTGCGTGCACTCCTTGCGACATTCACAATAACCTATGGTTGTTTAAAATATCCAACTCTGTGCACTTCCTTGCAACAACAGTTCTTCAACCTTTCTCCTCGGTTGGAAACGTATAAGACTTCAACCAGCCTGCGCACACCTTGCATGGATCCGTGCGATACTTTCACTTCCACTAGTATAAGAACAACGATATCCCTCCTGATCTTTTCTGAGATAAAACTCAGAACTCTGTCAACACACTCTATGCGGACCCTCACTGCACTCCTTGTAGGAATTCTCAGGACGAGAAACAATTAAAAATCATACTCCTCCTCTCCCATACTTCATACATTCAACATGAAATCAAGAACATACACACATATATCATTGAAACAAAATGCATAACAGAGAATATAAGCAAAACTGTAAACATACCATTCAATAGATGTAAACATAATTCATCACAACACCATGAAATTGGATCAAAGCTTCTTTGTATTAATCCAAATGTATCTGTACATGGGTTCTATAGCAACAACTATCTGCTTATACAATCCTACAATCTCTATTCTTCTGTGCTCTTTTGCTCTACAACTTACAATGAGAATAACTGAATAGAATACAATACCTACGAGGGAGCTTTCTAGAGTTTTCCCTCTTACAACTCTAGCTATCTAATCGGAATTAAAATCTACAACTAATTTACATTCATTACAATTAAATGCCTCCATATCCGACAGATGAGATCAATGCTCAAGATCTGCGTTACAATCTTAAAACATAAATGCAAATACGTCTTCCTAGCTATTGCATTAATGCTTCTTCATTCAAATTCAAAATGTCTTCAAAATGTGCGTTGGTGCATATCCAGCTATCCTCCACTTGCGCTTGCTTTGTTGGCTTTCTTACGATGCTCCTGCATCAAATGAGTTGGATGAACAAGCGATAAGCTATGGTCACTTTGTCCCCTGTACAAGTAGAGTATATGGAAACTAATCTTGTCTGTAAGGAGACCATTTGTCTGATGAAACTATGTTCAAAAGTAGGGCTAAGTTAGAGAGCTATTAGAATTCAATGTGATAGTAACGATCCCATTTTCCTAGCTAAGAAACCAACCTTTCATGAAAAGACAAAGCATATAGATATCCAATACCACTTTGTTAGGAACATGGTAGAGGATTGAAAGGTGATACTAGAGAAAGTTGACACCTTGTGATTTGAAAATCCTTAGACACCACTTATTTGTTTACCATATATACATGTAGTATATAACTTGATCCAAAATAATTTACTGATCATATTGGGGTAGTTTGCAGAATTCCGATGATGTGCTTTTTACCCAAAAAATCATAAACTGAAGATTATCTTTCCTTAATGATGAGATGACACAATAAAAAATAAAAGAACTCAAATTGCATACTTTTGTTTCACCTTTAAGTTCCCTTTAATCTAATGAATGCCTTCATAATATCTAATATAAAAAATCACATGTAAAATGAATTGCATACGCTAATTTAATGGATGCTATTAAATTCCTTTACTCAAAACAAGAAAATAACTTCACCATTGAAATCCTTGCAAAATTATTATAATTTTGACTATAAAGTCGATTAATTTCCAAAGTGGCTCAATTTCACCCTCTTCGACATAAAAAACAATACATTAATTGCTCATTAATGGAAAATTGAGATAAGAGTGTTACAAATCACTTAAAACCATGAAATATACCTCAAATTCATGATCCCTGCGAACATTCATGTAAAATGAGTATAAACACGCCTAGGTGTTGTCATTATACCTCATGGCACGCTTTTCCACACAATGCCAAACTAGCTTGTACTCTGCATGTACCTCAAGACAAATCCATATTGCACCGTACCTTAATATTTGTCCAAGTTTCAGGATCCATGCACATTGGAATGCATGCGAAGTGTTGGAATCCATGCCCACTAAATAGGTCGCAAACCTCCCAAACCTCCGATCGAAAATAGGGCAACATAATTACTAAATTTGGAAGAATCCCATTAAATG
>JASDQU010739390.1:89831-100200 GCA_032191745.1 Picea mariana | reverse complement strand
TTTTGTCATTGTAAATTTATGTGGTGTATAAAGAGGTTTCCCCCTAGAAGAGGCTTATTATCTGAAATTATCTCTTTGTCGAGGTGTCGAGTACTTATTCTGAGGTTTTTTATGCTATTTTGATATTTGGTTCTTAACACAATCCACCCTGTTTTACCCTATTTACCCTCAAATTTGGCAAATGTGCTTAATTGTTAGAATTGTTTCTTAGTGAAAATGGGAAGCTAGTGTTCTTATATTATATGAGAGAGACCTTTCTGGTCCAAGATCCATATTGTGGCCTAAAGAAAGTTTAAATATTACTTGGAATGCTTTCTAAACAACCGATAACCACCTCAAGTTACAACATTTTTTGGCATCGTTGTTGGGGACAAAAGTTTGATATTTTCCACAGGTTTTTATGAAGATTAGATTTGATTCTTGAAGGTGAAAAAGGATTAGACATAGGCTATGTGGTTATTTTCCTTGTGACTCCACTATTATTTCACTGGTGAGTCCATGTTGGGCCCTTCGTTTTGAATACTACCAAGTTTTGCGAAAAAAATATAACACACCAGCAGTGGGTCTAAGTGGTGGCAATTTAACTTCCAATGCACCAACAAAGAAAAAAGTGATGAGTCAATTGGGAAAATAAGAGGAAAGATATGGAACATTTGAGGGCATGCCAAAAGGACTTGAAATCAAGAAAGCATAACAACAGAATCAAGAATCCAATAATCCCTGCAGAAAATTTATAAAGCATGGATTTATGTATTGGGTTAGGGTTATGTTCTAAGTTTATGTTATGGGTTTCCATTGGCTCTGTTGTTGTTGTTCTGTTGTTGTTTTGTTGTTGTGGGGTTTCTAGTTTTGTTGTTAATGAGAATTATTGAGAACGAACTACAATTGTGCATAGTTTGAGAGTTAAGATTGAATCCCTCATTGTCGATTCATTTGTATAAGTCTTGATAGCAACAAATGTATTCCATATATGATTAGTTGTGATAAAAGAATATATGATGGACTATTTGGGCACCCAATTTTTTTTTAATATGTTTATGAATGCACGGTTTCTTTCTTGTGTAATATTTGTTGTTCTACATAAATTCTAGTTGTGTTAATGTTTAAACAAGATTCTTCATGTATATGTTTATTTTAATGTTGCACAAAATGAATTGTTCAATACTTTTACTGGTCTAAGCCTTTTAATGTTATGATATATTTACCTTTAAGTATGAAATTGTACTGTAATGCATTGGACGTGATGGTGTTTCCTCTTTAACTTTCTTTATCACACAAGTCTCGGTAACGCTTTGGGTGATACCTCCTTCCCTTGTGGAAGTTTGAATATGTCGGTGCAAATAGACTACAATGGTACCTTTGTTGGTAACCTCTAAGATTCCTGGTCTCCAATTTAGTGCAAACAAATGGTTCTGTTGTCAGTACCTGATTTCTGAGCAATTTTTCAAAGGATTCAACATCACATCTTTAAGTCTAACATTGAAAACTAGTGGGAAAAAAGGGTGTTACGAGTTCATATTTCAAGAAATTGAGTTATGAAAAAAAAAATTGAGAGTTATGAAGGATGCAATGTTTTATTATGAACTAGCCAAGGATTAGTATGAAATATTCTGGATTTGATTCCCAGAGGAGGTCTACCAGTGGCTCGACCGGTTGCAAGAAGTGCCATAATTTAAAGATTGCGTCAAGAAAAGATTCAAATGGACTATTGAATGATTAGTTTCTCTTCACAAGTTGGATCACCATATTTTTCAAGTTGTGGATTTTTTGGTCTACACTACCCTGGATAGATACATCATTGAATTTTATACAAAAAACCGCTAGTCGTTCTCAAAGGAAAAAGCAATATTTTAATAGGGATCTTGAGGAATATTATTGAGAGAAATTCTATTGTGGATGAATATCTTCTTGGTGGAAGAAGGAATGCTACTGGTTCCTTTGGTTTAAATGGTAGAATAAAACCTTTGCACAGGAGGGGTGGGTGATTTAGGTGAGGATCCATGAGTTAGGATACTAAAGTTCTTGAGATATGGGGGGTCATCCCTAGAAGAGTTCTAGAGACAAGTAGAATCATAAAAGGGCTACAGTGATTGAAAAGAGGTGGAAAGAATAGATTTGGAAGTTGATGAAGAGGCCTAATCAGTCATGCAAAGAGATAAACCTTGAGAAAAGTCATAAAAGAGAGTGAGAGAAGTTGAAAGAGTTACAGTTACGTGGATGGATGATTAGCCAATGATTGAAGGATAATTTTGGAGAGAAATATGAGATTTCTAGAGAGAGAGTATATGATAGGGAGAAAAATCATAAGAAATAATCAATATCAGAGTCACCGCCGAGGAACAAGACTCAACAGTAACCTCTGCAAAAGTTGCGAGAGAACCAACTCTTGCAATGCCCAAAGATGTGAAGTACACTACAGGACCTGATATGATATGGCCTCCTATTGTGACTCCCCATGTTAAATAATCACTTCCCAAAGATGCGAGAACCAAACTTGAATCACCTAGTCCCTGAGTGAAATCTTCCAACCTCGTAAATTCTACAGTACATTCTCCCATAATTTTTGTTATTTACCCTCATTATAGTCGAACCAGTTTAAGTGGTACCATAAGAAATAATATAGAAAGTTCTTTAGTGTTATAAAAACCAAGATCATTAGGATTTATCTTGATATCCTCTCCAACTCCTCCCATGGTGCATCAACATGTCATATCCCTCACCGGATACCCATAATTTTTGGGTAATGGGGACGAGGATGTTGAACAACATAAGTTCTATTGCGAGGCCATCTGACGGTCTCATGAAACTTTGGATGCTAATAAATTAGTTGAGTTTCAGACCATATTAAGGGGTTGGGAATTAAAATTTTGTATAAAATCCATTGAACCGGGGAATCTCCAAGGGTAACCATTTCCTTTACCACAAGTCAAACAAAAACTTATAGTTGATTTTAAACTACCCCAATTCGAGAAACAAGCTCTTTCTGAACTGCAGGAAATCAAATAGAGAGATGGGGAATATTATTGGGAGTATAACCAAAGATTCAAACATGTGATAGGGAAATTGGCCAACCCCATTCACAAAGACCACCAGCAAGAATGGTTCATTTAGGGAATTTTACCATTAACTCATATTTCACTAACCCATCAGCAGATAACTACATTGAGGGAATACCTAGAATAGGCCATGAAAATTGAGGTGATGGCGAGATATCCTGGAATCTTACAGGTAATAATACCACCCGATGACTATAATATTACGCAACTGCAATGCCATATTTCCACCTTGACTGATAAGATTCAATAATTGACCATTCCTAGAGGATTATTCCCTCAAGTTTGGTGTATTGATTGCTACACTAATGAGCATACAACAACGGAATTTCCTAGATTGAGGGGTGCAGGACCCCCTCTACAACCGATAGTGCCTCCACCAATAGGATTTTCAAGAGGAGTTGTGAAAGTAGCAACCACAACGCCATTCAGTGGCCCTGTGTATTACCATGCCTTTCCAAACCATCAGGGTGATTAGAATAATGACTACTATGAAATATTCTGAAGCCATGGGAATCCCCCTCACATTTCCAAATCCTACAAAAATACACCCCTGTCCCGAACATAGTCTACTGTGAGTTCTATGGGTCCCCTAATCACACCACCAAATAGTGTCATGTTATAAATGTTGTTGTGGACAGACTAGATCGGTATGCATTCAGGGTTGAAAAATATATTTAAGGCTTTAGAGGATGATCTAGATGTGGTGGAGGGTTCAGGGATGAATGAAATAGTGGAAGAGGGCCAAATCGGTGTTATAATTATGATGAGAAGGGAAATCGCACAGAGATTGTCCTCTTCTGAGACATATTTAGTGTGCCCACTGTAGGAACAACATCCATGCCACCGAGGATTTCGTTGAATTGATCGTGAAGTGGGATGATTTCACTAGTCAAAGAGGCACCAATTTGATAAATTCAGAGCCTCGACCTAGCACTAATGAAAAATCACCCAATATTAATATTATTACTAGAGGAGGAACAAGGATTAGTGCCAATGTTGATAACTCAACTCAAAGAAATATCCACAAGGTAGTACTATAAGATGTTACATATGACCCCCTTGTGCAAAACCAGTTCTTTAAGGACATTGTTGAGATATTCTAATGGGTTTCTAATCCTGCAATACCAATACCTATAAAATTGATCCATGATCCTCACTCTAATATCGCGGAAAATTGTGCGGCTTAGAAAGATCCTATAGCAAGACCCCAACCGACTATTGAATTGTGGCTCTTCTTACTTTCTGATATTTTGGATGATGAACAACTCACCAAGGAGTTGCATAAAAATACCAAGGGGAGTTTAGAGATTGAAACGAACCCATAAGAGTTGGTTGTTGCTCATATTATTGAAAGACATATAGGTAGAATATAGAGAAGGAAGAAGAGATCTAGATGAGAGTTTAGACTAAGAGCTCACATCACCATCTACAAAATTAGTGATTTTATCCTATATTTGGGGTTTGAAATCAACATATTACCAAAGAAAAACTGGAAAGCCATGGGTAAGCCCAAGCTCATATATTTTTCCATTTAGTTGCGGATGACCAATTAATATTGTATCTATCCTGTTGGAAGGTTGCAGAATGTTGAAGTGGAATTATATGGAGTCAAGACAATGGCCGAATTTAATGTTATATAAATCATGGGGGAGCCCATACCCAACTTTACTAGGCATTTATTAGGCTTATGATAATTTTTTTGTTATCGGACTTAAGAAATAAATCATGACCTTTGAAGCAGATGGTATGAAAGTAACCCAACTAGTAGATACGTACCAAGTTCTTTGTTATACTTATCTTGTTGGGGGGGATATGGAAGAGGATACCCTGGATCATCTCTACACTCTGATTGTAGGAAAGCAGGTGGATTACATTAACCTGATTGCATATGGATTGATTAGTTGGTGGAGTATTTAGTTGACAGGGGAGGATTCAAAGGAAGCGTTTGAAAACTAGAAATAGGGAAGATATGAGAACTTATCAAGATATTGTGTGACTATTAGATATTCCAGATGGATAGGATCATAGGTTATATAACACCCTATGTATGATGACACTCCATATTTCGGTAGATTTATGGTTGAGGTGGAGGATACAATTGTGCTAGAGAAAAGAATTCATATAATGGATGTTTCATTAATATCCTCTCTTGCTAGATGGTGGGCCACTCATAAGGGTAATATTTATTCTTGGGACGAAGTAAAGTGTGCCATACAACATCACTTTATTTCCCCTTCAAAACTTACTTTTCATATGAAACAATCATCTTTGGAATTATATGAGGGGATTTCGGATCTAACGGATCATGTTGTGCATTGTATTCAGGCATGGGAAGTTGCACAACTTCCTTTTGAATTGTGGGTACATCAGTTTACTCATTCCTCGAGAAAAAATCCAACTGCTTGGTATCTACATGAGGAAGCTTGATCCCAAACTGGTTGTTGGGAATTCCTTCAACAATAGTTCTGTCAAGACTTTTTATTCTTAGGTATGTCCACTAAAATCATTATAGCTTTGCAACAGTTTAAGAAAATACTTTTTGTTGATGAATTTAAGAATATAGATCCTCCTACTGTATGTTTTGAACATGATTACTTCCTTCATAATAGTATTTACCCATCCTCTACTTGACTGTCTGCAGTTTTCCTTACTATTGATAAAGACCCAGAAGATCCCAATGACCTTGAGGAACTTAAGAATTTGAAATTTCAGGAATTCTAAGTGTCTAGAGAGGTTAAATATACTATATTAGAGGCTATTATTAGTTCCTATACCAAACCCTTGAAGTTGTGGAAAGTGAATATAGGAATTGATGATCATCCTAAGCTAACATCCATTGGAGACTATTGGGATGAACAAACCATGATAGAGATACAAGATCTATTGCGAGAATATAAGGATCTGTTTCCTAAAAAAAATTCATTATTAAAAGGTATTAAGGGAGATTTAGGGGAGATGAGGATAGAGTTAAAAACTAAATCAATACTTGTCAAACATAGGACATATCGGCTAAATCCCAAAGTCAAAGAGAAAGTGAAGAAGGAGATTGATAGGATGCTCACAGCTGGGTGGATTTTCCCTATCGATAATGATAAATGGATAAGTCATATTGTGATACAAGCCAAGAAAGGTAAGGCTGATATATGAGTTCGTGTGGATTACAGAAGCCTAAATGTTGCTTGTGTACATGTTAAGAACTAAAGAACTTAATTCAAAATCACCACAACATATATACAAGAATAATATGAAAAATCTTATTTATTACTATTAAACCCTTAGGGTAGGGCAACACCATACAATGGATCCTATTATGGAAGGGATCCTCTCTTGTTCACTTGCCTCTTCGAGGGGGAATCCTCCTATTGAGCTACCGCTCCACAATACAATACTTTTTTTCATGTCCCATTACATTGCTTGAACCCTTTTATATGGTTCTACCATCACCTAAGAACATTCTAGATGAGGAATCTTCTAGAAGTAGAACCTTCTAAGAAGTCCTCTTACATTTATTATATCTAACTACCCATTTATTATATCCAACTACCATAGTGGGTTGTATTTAATAATATAGTGGACCTAGTCCACCTTACATTGAATGGCCTCCACTATTATCACTATGGGCCCTATGGGCCTCCACTACCTCTCTAGCTACTTTACATTCTATCCCCCTTATGAAAGCGTTGTCCTCAACGCTTGATGTACAACCATATACCAGGGTCCCATGGATAATTGTGGACCAAAATGTTCAAGAAGATTGGAGAACCAAGGTCCCATGTACAAAGGAAAACCACCATGCTGAAGTATTCCAACCTCCATTGTAAGCCTGGGTCCCATGTCCAAGTGCTCATGTGAACTCTCCATGGAATATTTTGGAACCAAATAACCAACTCAAAATGATGCTCCAAAGATTGAAACCTGTCATGTGGATCCAAATAAGAAGATCCATCCACATAGTGGAAAAGGGTGGTAGCAAAATATGGAAGGAATAATACCACTATAGAATATGCAGGATGGACAGTGGTAATAGTCATTGGCTCCTGATTTGTCACATTGTTTCTCTCTACAGAAGGTGTATTAGAGTCATCAAATAAAATATGAAAGTGGTTGGCATCCCAGAAATGACAACTATCCATATACCAATCATCACAATCGGCCTCAAAATCATACCAAGCATATATTTCTTGATTATATTCCTCCCTGATTTTCATCATAAGAAATCTCTCTTGCATGCTATCCAATGAATCTTGAATACTACGAAAACTATCATTGAGGGCATTTGCAAGGACATGCAATCTAGCATCCAATGTGTCATACAATTGTGATTTGAATGCTTCAGTAATTTGTAGAATTTCTTTGAGGGTTTGAGAGGAAATAGCCATCTGAGCACCCTATGAATGCTTCGGTCCCGCAACCAACATGAAAAAACCCAAAAAATAGACCAATAAGTTACTGCAGAAAATCGCGGCTTTTTCTAGAAAAACCTTAAAAACTGTTGAATTTAAAATGCTCATAATTTCACTTCCCAGACTCCGTTTTGGCTGATTTGTTTTGAAATTGGGTGAAATTGTGAGAGGAACTCAGATCTGTAATTTTATTGGGCAAACTTGGCATCTAGCTACTACAGAAATAAAAACATTGCATCGCCGTCTGTGGAAAAAACCCTGAAAAAATTGCAGATTTTAAAACTTCAATATCTTGACTTTACGGACTCTATTTCGGACGATTGTTTTTTTCAAATTGGGTGGTTTTCTGAGAGGAACTTGGATATACAACGTGTTTTTGAAAAATTTTCATAGCAATATATGAAAAATTTCTGGAATGTCGCAACCCTCTTTTTTCTTCTTCGAACAAAAATCTGCAAAAATAAAAAATATTTGCCCACATTGTCTGTCAAGGAAAGTGACTTGATACCACTTGTTAAAAACCACAGAAATGAATACAAAATCACCGCAACATATATACAAGAACAATATTCAAAATCTCATTTATTACTATTACACCCTTAGGGTAGGGCAACACTATACAATGGATCCACTTATGGAAGGGATCCTCTCTTGTTCACTTGCCTCTTCGAGGGGGCATCCTCCTATTGAGCTACCGCTCCACAATACAATACTTCTCTTCATGTCTCATTACATTTCTTGAACCCTTTTNATCTTCTAGAAGTAGAACCTTCTAAGAAGTCCTCTTAGATTTATTATATCTAACTACCTATTTATTATATCCAATTACCATAGTGGGCCTTATTTAATAATATAGTGGACCTAGTACACCTTACATTGAATGGACTCCACTATTATCACTATGGGCCCTCTGGGCCTCCCCACTACCTCTCTAGCTACCTTATAGTACATGACCCATTTCCCATCCCCTTTAGTTATGAGGTACTTGATCAAGTAGCGTGAAATCAGGCATATTCTGTTACATATGGGTTCTTCATATATCACAAGGTTTGAATCGTCGAAGAAGATAAGAAGAAGACTACTTTCACTTTCGAGTGGGGATCATTTTTCCAGAACATTATGCCTTTGGGGATTAAGAATGCCCCAGTAGTATTTTTTCAGATCATGATCGCAACATTCCATGATTTTATTCTTAAGCTCCTTGAAAATACCTAGACAATTGAACTATATGCAACTTACTTAAAGAGCACATTGGGCTATTACGATTGATGTTGGACCACTGTAGACAACTAAAAATTTCTCTTAATCTAAGAAAGTGTATTTTTAGTGTCCCATTTGGGAATTTTCTAGGTCATATTGTTTGTAGGGAAGGAGTGTTGGTAGATCATGAGAAAATTGCAGTTATTCTTCATATTCCTCCCCCTACCTCTGTCAAGTAGTTGCGAATGAACATGGGACATACGGTATATTAATGCTAATTTATCAAGGGTTACATGAGAATAAAAATACCTTTGGAAGAACTTCTCAATAAATATGAAGGGTTTCATTGGAATCGTAGTTGTGATAAATTATTTGATGTACTAAAAGAGAAGTTGATAACTACACCCATTCTGACTTATCCTTATGGAAAATTTAATTTCATGTACATAATGATGCCTCTATAGTTGTGCTCAACATTATTCTTGTATAACCAGGGGAAGGAAGCTTGAAAAATCATATATACTTTTCCAGTCACAAATTTTCCCAAGATGAACGTAAGTACACCACAACTGAAAGGGAAGGTTTGGCTATGGTGTTTTCTTTACAAAATTTTAGCCATTATTTTCTTGGAATTCATTTTAAGTTTTTTACTGACCATTATACTTTGAAGTATTTGGAGAAAAAACATGTGTTAGAAGGTCTCATTTGCAGGTGGTTTCTATTGTTTCAGGAGTACTCTTTTGAGGTCGTTTTTAAGCCTGACAAGTTAAATGTTGAGCCATATCACTTGTCTTGCCTAGATTCTGGAGAAGTGGTGGAATTGTAGATGACCAACTCCCAGATGTAGATCTATTCCATATTGGGGCCATTCCTAATTATCTATTGGATATTTCCCTATTCCTGATTATTGGTACTATTTCGGGAGGATATTCCACGACCCAAAAGAGGCACCCTGTGGTTCATGCAGTGGACTATTAAGTGATCATGGGATAACTATACAAATTGGGATTGGACAATATCTTGCAGTGTTGTGTGTTAGACCATGAAAGGCTTAGTGTTCTATGGGAATGGCACAATGAAGTTGTGAGAGGACATGTTGGTGGAAAGGAAACCACTAGAAATATCTTACAAGAATGACTATGGTGGCTTAAAATGTTTAAATATGCTAAGGAATATACTTGGGATTGCGATGATTGTTAGAGAGTGGGAAAAGCATCACGTCACAATGTGTTGCCTTTGCACTCTATTCATGCACTACAAGCTTTTGATAATTGGGTTGTTGATTTCATCGGTTCGATAAATCCTCTAGCTAAGAATTCAATGGATAGATACATAATTACCACAACTGACTACCTCACTCATTGGGTTGAAGCAAAGGTTGTTCATGGTTATTCTACAACCACCACAACACAATTTATTTTTGATAATTTTAGTACCATGTTTGGTTTTCCTTGGAGCTTGACCAGTGACCAAGGAGCCCACTTTTTCATTGAAAATATAACAACCCTTACCAAATAATTTTTTATTCAACATCATAAGAGCGGTCCCTTCCATCCATAGGCTAAAGTAATAGTGTAATCATTTAATAAAATATTTGAGATGGGATTGACTAAGGTTTGTTTCACAAATCGAGATGGTTGGGATGAGTAGGTTCCAACCGTGTTATGGGAATATAAGACTACCAAAAAGAACTTAAATATGTATACCCCA